>BJCN01335597.1:1286-14608 GCA_018326445.1 Flaveria brownii
ATGATATTTTTACTAAAATTTACAGAATGATAAGTCAATATTTTTCTAAAAATTTTCCAATGTTTATTCCTACAATCACATTTATCTAATATTTTTGCTTATTTTACTTAATATTACAAGATTTATTTAAAAATTTCAAAAGCTTTTATTTTATTACAAGCTTCTGAATTTTAACATCTCATCCTTGTGACTTGATGAGAAATAAGAATTTCAAGGTGTTTTAAGGTTAGTCTTGGTGTATATTTACCAAGACTTAGTTCTATATGTGTTTATAACACATGAAATCTTGATTTTAAGACATATAGAAGAATATTACAACCTTGTGGATGATGAGAATGATGACCTTGATGATGTTGTTCAAGAACCGAGGCAATTAGTCCACTATCAAGTGGTGTGTGGAGGCAGTGGTGGTGTTTATCCGAGAGGTGAAGTGGAGTTGGTCACGGTTGGATGTTGTGTTTAGAGTGGTAGGATCCGAGAGATGGTAGTGGTGTTCAAAGGGATCGGGAGAGAGGGAACAAAGTTGGTGGATGGTGATGGTTATGATGGTTACGGATGATGATGGTGGAGATGGTTGTGGTATGCGGTTGTTGGTGGTTGTGTGAGGGCCAAGAGGTGGAGGGATGTGGTGATCGAGTATGGTAGTCTTTGAGGAAGATGGTGGTCGAAGGTGATGGTGTTTGTGATCAAAACCAATGGCTCAAAGGGTGTGGGAAGTGGCAGTTATGGAAATGTTCAAAGAAAACCCGAAAGCTAGAGAACAATGGTGGCGGTTTGGGATACTTGGCCAAGAGTTTATATAGAGGAATTTGTAATGATAGTTTTTAGATCTTAAGCTTGCTTGGTTGTTTTGTAGACTTAGGTGGCAACATAGATGTTAGCTTAGTGTTGTGCAAGGTGGCGAGAAAGGGTGCATGAGTCACCTAGTTCATTAATGAAAGATTAATTCAATTTAAGTGATTAGTCGGATGGTTTGTTATCCTGATGATTCGGGTTTGAGGTTTTTAAATGTTGATGTTTTTAGGTGTTTTTGAATGCTAAAGTTTCTTTGATGTTTCATTGTATTTTGGTGTTTAGTTGGGTTTTAACGTAGTTTATTTGGTCTCATAATGTTGAAGTATTTTTGATTAATCAATGTTTGGTAACTTATACGTATGACTATGTGCATACGTATTTTTGAATTCATGCATACTTAGTTCTCATGCATGCAAGCATGCAAACAATCATAATACCTTCATATATGCTTATGTAAAATGCATTCATGTACCATTCATATATATATTTGATAATGGTTATTGTATATATATATATATATATACTTGCATGCGTACGTAAATTTTATATATATGTACATGCATGCAAACATGCATACGTAAATTCTATTTACATGCATGCAACATGCCTACGTAAAATATATATGCATGACATTCATATATATATACAAAATATTAATGTAGTTTACTAAATAATATTCACATGGTGTTTAGTCGAAATATAAAATTTTTGTTTAAGATATATATTCGTTTAACCTTATTTTTAAGGTTGTCACATTTTGTTTAACTTCTTGAATTGAGTTCATGTTCAACATACACGCAGACACAAATTTTATTGGTTTAAATTTTGTTGCTTGATTTGACTGATTTTCTTGACTTTTAATTTGATCAGTTTTAGCTTTAGTCAAAAAAATTTTCTTCCTCTTTGGTTCCTTGATTTTGTAGAATTTGGTTTTATTTGAGATTGAACATCTTCAAGTGAATATTCTTTTTCATTTTTTTCTCTTTCAGATCATAATAGTTTGAATCTTCTGATGTTCCTTCTTCTTGTTTTACTTTATCTTTGTTTCTGATCATCACTTCTTCAAACACAGATTCTTTTGGAACAAAAGTTTTCTTACTTTTCTGTTTTGGTTCATATAATTTAACTTTTATCGGATGACCATTTTTTATCTTTTCAACATCTTTTTCTTCAAAGATTTTTACATTAGTTTTTTCTTCTTCACTATCAGAAATCTTGTTCTTGTTTTGGAAAGCTTTAAGTTTAGCCTTGTTTTCAGAAGAGTAATCATGCGTGTTGGAATTCTCTGGTAAAGTGTTAGTTATAGATTCAGTCATTGGTTCGTGTGTGAAACCTAATCCTGCTTTTTGTTTATCCTTTCGTTCACTTACCAGTTTTTCATAATTGTTTTGGAACTTTTTACTTTTGAAAGATCAACTTGTGTAGCAGCATGTACTATTTTCTCCTATTCCAAGTTCTTGTTCATTTCTTCAAGTTGTTTGGAAACAATTTCTAATTCTTTCAAAGTTTTGTTCCAAGAATTTTGTAAAGAAACGATCTTTTCATCTGATATTTTATGATCAGTTTTAAGTTTGTTATGTATTAATTCCTTTTGCTTGAGCTTTTCATAGATTTTGTATGAGTAAGTACGGTAATATTCTACATGTTCAAAGCAAGATTTAGTGCATAGTTTCTCTCTGACTTCAGCTGGTATTTCAGGATATTTAGGTGAAGAAGTCTCAGAGTTAGAAGATGAATTTTCATTATTTGGTTGATCTGACTGTGAAATTAAAGCTTCTTCTAAATCCTCTTTAGAATCAGATTTATCACTCCAGTCATATTCTTCCTCTTTATTTTTAGAATTATCTTCAGCTTTAAGATCACAAACCTCTGACCAATCTTCTCCTTGAACTTTTGGAATAACAGATAAACAGCAGTAAATTGATCTGCATAAGCTCTCCAATCATATCCATCCTTAATGCTAACAACTAGAGCTTTCTTTGGCTCTTTAGATGACTTAGATTCATCTTTAAATTCAGGCATTGGTAGATTTTGGTATGGCTTTTGGAATATCTTCTGAGATGATTGTTGAAACCTCTGATTGCTTGAACTAGCTTGACCATTTCCTCCTTTGTTTCTGGGAGCTTTCCATTCCCGTGAGAAGTGTCCATAGCTATTACAGTTGAAGCACTTTGATTTAGACTTGTCAAATCCAACAGACTTGTTAGCTTTTGGCTTGTAGTTTTTGTTGACATAAGAATGTTTCTGAGTCCTGTATGAAATCATCACTATTTGCCAGTTTAGATCCATTTCCTCCACATCATTTGGATCCATCTCAAATAAGTCCTACAAAACAAGATCTGATTGAGTCAAATGACTACCCTAATAAGCTTGAAAACTAGCCATAAAGGCAGTAAAAGCAGATTTGGACTTCTCATCCAGTAATAGGATGCTAATGACATCTTTAACTTTGCTAGTGTTAGTAGAATTAAGAGATGAAGTCTTATTTTGAGATTTAGAGCTTTGAGGTTTAGGAGGAGACTGAGGTTGAGATGTATAAGCAGAAGCACTTGTATATGAAGAATCTATAAAGAACCCTACTCCAACAAACAAGAACCCTCTTCTTCTGGTGAATTCTCATTCTTTGCCATAAAGGTGTTTTCTACTGTATTAGTTGGAGATGCAACATATTGGTACTGAGACATTGAGACTGCTCCATCATTATTTCTTGAGCTTTCATCAATCTTAACTGACTCAATCTTGGCAGCCAATAGATCAAAATCCACAAAAAATTTCTTAGTATGCTTTAACAGGATTGCTATTTGTTTCCAAGAAGATAGAAGAGCATTGAGAAGTCTAAGATTTAGATCTTTGAGATGATTTTTAATGCCAACAGTTAACATCTCAATTGTAAGTTGCACAAATCTGTTCATCATTTGGTTTATTGTTTCATCAGATAAATGTTGAAACAACTCTAACTACCTCTTTAGTTTTTGCTTCTAAAGATCTTAGATCTCCTTAACACCTTCACATATTATCTTCAAAGCTTTATACATGGTATATCCCGTTTGATATCCATCAAGTCTAGTCAAGACTTCAAGTGGTAATCATTTACACATCAAGGAATAGGCTTTAATGTCATTCTTCACTTTCTTGAGATCACCACCTTGTAACCCATCTTTAGGATATGGTTCTGTAGAGTCTTTAGTGTAAACAAACCCTCTATCAGGACCATCTGAAGTAATAGGAATGTGAGGTCCTTTTTCTATTGACTTCCACAAGTTAGTGTCAATAGATATAAGATGATGTTTCAATCTAAGAGACCAGTTTTTAAAACCAGATATGTTCTTCAGCTTAGGAACTCTGTTCTCTGAATCTTCATACTATACCATTTTATATTCTTGATTTTAAGAAAAATTTGTTTTTGTTGTTTTTGAAGTTTTTGAATTAAGACAATGAATTGAAAATATATTTGGATTTTTTTTTTAATTTTTAAATTTTTGAAAAAATTTCTAAGTGTTAAGTTGATGCGCCTAAACAGTGATGAAGTGCCTAAACAGTGATGAAGCGCCTAAACAGTTGTGATACTTCTGACTTTGACTTAGAAACTCCCAAAGGATTGCCTTAGTAGAATTTTCAAGACGCCCAACTTGAAATGCGCCTAAACAGTTGTGAAACGTTCAAACAGTTGTCAGACACCTGGGTGTAAAAACGCCCAACAGTTCAAATGCGCCTACACACTTGTAATGCGCCTACAGTTACTTTGTTTCTGAAAAGTTCCAAAGTGACCAAACAGTGGTAATACGCGTCAACAGTGGTCAAACGCCTAACCAAAAATGCTTGAATAGTGGTAAAACGCCAGAACAATTGTCAAGCGCTTAGACACATAAGCAATTTTCAGCAGTGTTTTAACCTAATGCGCCAAATTCAATAGATTTATATGAACACAACGAACACAAATCTTCTGAAATTCTTCAAAAATTGTTTAATTGATTTAGAAACTTCCAATTAGGTAGTAATTTGATCAATTAACAGTCCTTAATCTTCAATTTCATCAAACAACAACAACAATTCAAACTTTTGATTGAAATTCAGTCCGAAGATGAAGAACAAGTTTGAACACTAATTTGAACAAATTCACTGATTTTGAACGAATTGAACTGCAAATTGTGATTCAATTCATGTTTCTATTGATGAAACACAACTGAAATCAACAACTATTTAATCAAATTGCTTATCAATCACATATTCAAGTGATTTAATAGCTTGAAAGTTCAAACAAACTCAAATCACTGAACCAACAACTATGATACCATTTGATAGGATCAAAATGGATCAATCTGTGATAATATTGTAATACAATTCAATCAAAACATATATAAGTAATCAAATCAATGCAAACATATCAAAAAAAATTCATAGTTTTTCATTGATAGTAAGCATAGAAAGTACAAGTGTAGAAAATAGTTACAAGTTCATTCAACTAACTCTTGTCTCTAGGCTACCTACACAATACATATCTATGCTACTTATACTATCAAGAAAACATAAGGAACATCTATTTACACAAACAATCCCTAAACTATGACAAAACTATACAAAAGACTAATAAAGACTAAATGTTAATCTTCAAGAGGCTTCTACAGATATGTGTAAAATGAGTAGGTTGCATGTTAATGTTAATTATTAAAATCAGATTTTTTCTTAATATTCAACATTAGAAAGACACACTCACCCACGTGGCTTCTTCCGATCACCATGGGATGGTGTTACCTTGTAAGAACCTGAGAAGAGCGGGTAGAAAGCTTCCTTCATCGTTAGACTAAGTTTTGCATGGCGGATTAAGGAATGATGATGGAAGAAGGATTAAAGAAGTTAAAATAGAGTGAGGATTTGAAGAAGCTATGTGGTTGTGTCATGACCATTTGATTTATATACTTTGACACAATCAAGAGTTGATTCCATCTTGACCAGTTTAGCAGTTTTTGAAGAGACATGTCAAACCACAACCCTAACTCTTTTATGTGGCTTAAAGCTCTTCATGTATTATACTAGGTTATGTAATTATCATATATAAAAGGTATTCGAGTATAATATTATTATTTTTTAAGACACCTATATATCACTACAACACATACAACCAACATATAATATATTTTAATAGTAAAACTGGTATTAGAGCCAACTTGATTCTAAACCCTAGCCACCAATCATGACTACAGTTGAAACCCCTAGCCCTCACAATAGTCGTTTGCAAGAGTGTAGATTAATAGTCAACATATCTTAAGCATTTAATTCAAGTCACTTAGATATATTGAGTAGATTAATAGTCAAAGTTTGTTTTAGTCTTTTACGTTTATCTCTAGTAATTTCTCTATTGCCTTGTATCTTGTTTTGTATATTTTGTATCTTCTATCAATGAGAGCGCGCTCATTTCGGAAAACTACTTATATGTACCTTCATATGGTATTAAAGCAATGGTCAAACTCTTCCTCCTAAACAATCTAATTCCATCTCTTTCACCCATATCTACTATGTCTTCAAAATCACCCTCACCATAAGCACCTTCATGAAAAACATTACTATCATGACACTTGTATGATGAGGTTTTGTGAGCGTTATGTTCAATTTGAGACTTGGAGATGGAAGAGAGAGGAAGGCCTAGAATAGAAGAAGAATGAGAGTGTTTTTGTGTAGTGAATTGTTGTGTTTGTAAAGCAATGTATATATAGAATTTTGAGGGGATTAGAATAGTACAAGGTAAGGTATAGATCATGCTTGTCTCTTTTAGTCATATATTTTAATAAACTAAAGTATGGTGATGTGATGTTGTCATGAAAAAAAAGAAAATAAGGGAGCAACGACTTGCTTGCCTGGTTTATGTGAAAGCATAGATACTACAAATAGTTTGAAAAGTTTTCGCATTTTGCAAAGCGAAAACTTATTTTTTTATGAAAACTTCGACTGTTTGATTTTTTCAAAGATGTCAATGAATCCAAGTTTGAAGAATGTGAATGTTGTTATCAATCTAAATACTGAGATTGATACTAGCATTTAACTGTCAAGCTTGACCAATGAGAATGACTATTTAAATTGGGCTTATCATTTTAGAATTATGTCATTTAAATGGAATCGAAAATGTGGCGAGCGTTCAAGTTTGGTCCTTATGTGCCTATGTATACTATTCAATATGGTCAAGTGGCTAAGAAGCCTAAAGCAATATGAGATAAGAAGATGCCAAGAACTCTATTTTAGATGACAAAGCTTATGCTCCTATTACTATGGCATTATCTACCGAAATATCTCATGCTTTTAGAGAATTTAGATAAGATTTTGTGGGATGCTTTGAAAGAATAACTTATGGGTAGTAGAGACATGAGGGAAAGTAGAAGAGACTTGTTAAATCAGCAAGTTTGTAAGGATCACACTTAAAGGCTGATGCAACCAAAGAACATCTCAAAGAGCTCTTAGCATGCACATGTAAAGTACTAGGAAAGTACTTCGGAAGATTTGATATAACTCAGTGAATTATGCTAAGTATTAAATCTTTCAAACCCAAAATACCAATTCTTCTGAAGCCAAAGATGTAGCCTTCCGAAGCTTCAAAGACAAAGTCTTTTGAAGCCAAAGACTGATTTCTTCTGAAGACAGAGAAGGCGTCTTCTCTGGCATACTTTTGACAAAAGCTGAAACGCCTTTTGCTACCATCTCTGAAAACTCACCAACTTGCATGAGTTGGTGAAAAGTCCATGTTTTTGTCAACTGTAGATTAAGGTGTTGAGTCTGTAACTTTCTAACTATATACTTTTATCCTTTTTGTAATAGATAAAGATGTGAGTTATGACATGTTATAGTCACTAGTAAAAAAGCAATGTGCCTTTTGACTCTACATTGATCTTGTTGTCTAGAGTAGTGTTTCCAGCTAGCCTTCAAAGTATGGCTGGCTGTAAGATATAGTATAAAGTATCTCAAGTAATTGTATTATCTATGTAAGCTTTGTAACACTTGTAAGAACTTGAGAGTAATATACATCATTCTTGAAAAACCATATTTAAGTGTTCTTATTATTGTTCTTTTTACATGTGTTCATTGTTTCATCCTAACCAGTTTCTTATTTAATCTGCTAAGTATTCTAAGTCTCTCTACCTTGTGAAACTATTGTATTGACCCCCTTAACTGGTCCAACAAGGTTAATATGCTTAATCATATTAAAGGTAAGACTTTGGAAGCAAAAATCAATGAATTTATTAAGTTGGTTACACCAATGAAAAGTGCTAAGATTGAGTTGAAAAACATTAAACTAAACAAGAAGCTATTGAATTCTCTACCATACAGCTGGAATAATGATTGTATATCCATCATGAGAACAAAAAACAATAAGGTGGATAGAGAAATTGGACCAAGTCAACCAGCTCACCCTTTTTGATCTTCTGCTTGATCACTCTAATGTGCTCATCCAAGGTAGATAGAGACATTGGACCAAGTCTCCTTCCAGGGTATCCATACAGATTCAAGAAGCCTACCATCTTTTGTCTATTAGAAAACTTCTTTTGGTTGATCTGATGGTGGCTCTTGACTTTACAGCCTCTTCCCTCATTTTCCTCTTATTAGCTTTTTGCTCTTTTAGCACTTCTTGCTTAAACTGCTTGAGATATGCAAACTCAATGTATTCAAGGATAAGGGAATAAGGTATGTTGTCTGATAGAGACCTGTGACACTTAGGTAGGTTATCATGTTTTGCCTGTCTTGTACCCTACCCACATGAGTTTGTTGCTCGGTAGCCACAGCCTCTGCCTCGGGACTTTCCTGGAGTAGGGAAAGAGTAGGAGCTTTGTAGAGTCTATTTCTTCTTTGATTTTGAGGAGCAATTATGCATCCTAAACCTCCTTTGACACTTCCATGTCAGCTAGCTCATTCAATTCCTCCTAGGGGAGAGAGATGAGTTCATCAACATTATAATTTCTAGACCCCAGATAGTTGAATCTAGCTACCCATAACTCATCTTCTTGAGTGCTTAGCCTGGGTGCAGCCCTGATTGCAGCTTCCATGAAACCAGTGGTCTCACTTGAACTCTCCTCCCTTGTCTTCCTCTTCCTCTTCCTCACTCTCTCTTCCCTTTGTCACTCATAGGCCTATGTGACTCAGGGTGGAGGGAGCTTTGGCCTTAATTGTTATGAGAGCCTGTAAGACACTTTCACCAGTTGGTGCCTCACTGAGGGTAATGGGTGTTGAATCATTTCCTATATCAAGGTTCACAGGCTCAACTATTGGGCCTTCATCTAATGTTTCCCCTTCGAAGCTAATTTTAGGGTCCAGCTCATGACCAACAGTCTTGCCTGCTAGTATATGTCTATATAGTTTGGTTCTCTTCTTGAACTCTTTAAGCACCATGTATTAAATCCTATCATCTAACCTTGCAGCTTGCCTAATTTTACTTGGGTTGGCAAGTAGAAGATCAACTAAATAGGTGCTCTTATAATACATCAGGTTATAGAAGTTGAATACTTCTTGTTGTCCCTAAGACCTAGAGATTACCAAGGCTCTCATTTTAGCATCATACCTTCATCCCACTATTGAATTTTTAGCAGGGTGAGATGGATTAGACATTGCCCTTAGTATACCCTCCTCAAACAAGCTTTGAATGAGTGAGTCCATATCAATATGGACTTGAGGAGGTTGTTGAGTATGAACAATTGCAACTGATGGGTGGTGAGTCCTACATGTCCATACTCTAGGAGGAACTCCTAGGTTCTAGGTTGGCAAGTGGCAGGTCAACTAAATAGGTGCTCTTATAGTATCTCAGGTTGTAAAAGTTGAGCACTTCTTGTTTTCCCTAAGACCTAGAGATTATCAGGGCTCTCCTATCAGCATCATACCTACATCCCACTATTGGATTTTTAGCAGTGCGAGATGGGTAGACATTGCCCTTGGCATACTCTACAGAAAACTAGCTTTGAATGGGTGAATATCAATGTGTACTTGAGAATGTTATTGAGTATGGACAACTTCAAATGAGGGTTGTGAGTCCTCCATGTTCATACTCTAGGAAGAACTTCAAGGTTCTTTGATTGTAGGTAGGACTTTCTCTACCTTTTTGGTAGTATCACCCTCTTACATAGGGGAGTTAAGGGTTAGGTCCACCACATCCACAGGTTCTTGTGGGCCTGGTTGAATTCTCCTGAGGGGTCTCTCAGCTAACCTGCCCTTGAGATTGGTGATCTCAAGTTACTGGCCATTGACCATTCTTTGTAAGGTAGCCACTTGAGATTCTAGGTGACTCACCTTTGAAACTAAATAGGTGCATGCTCTTGACAGGTTTTGCACCTTTAGTTGCAGACTCCCCTAATATTCATTAGAAGAATCATGGGGGATGAGAGAATAGGACCAAAGTATTCTTCCTCCCCACCAGCATGGAGTTCTTTGCTGTTGGATTTTCCTTACACCATGACAGCTTCAAGAGAAGTGTCAATAGGCTGAGTTGTCATGGTTGAGGTCTTAATGATGTAATCACTTGTAGAAGTGAGAGCCTCTTTCATATAGACTTCCTAAACAGATTCAGGGAGGTCCACCTCAGTTAGGTTTGCATGATATGGGCTGGATATGGGTGATACAATAGTACTTATCTCTCCTTAAGCAGGGATGGAGAAGAGAGACTCACGATACTCACTGAATCCCATATATTTATTATCATAGAATTCTAAGTTGAGAATTGGTTGGTTGAGATTTAAAGGTTGGGGATGGTAGCTTTCCTCTGAATGTTAATTACTAGAGTTTTGAGACTAAGTATGAAGGCTTAAGGTTGGGGTAATGAGCTCATCGGGCTAAGCATTAGAAATATCAGCACTGATTAAAGAAATGATGGGAGTGGTCTGCTCCTTAGCAGAAGTGGGAGCTCTAGTTTCCACTTCCTCCTGCATGGGAGAGTGTATGGGGCTTGCATATCCTGAGTAGTTTGTGCAGGGCTTCGTTTGGATCTTCTTGAGTAAATGAGAGGGATTTGTGGTTGTGTGGGTGGTGCGGATGTAGAAGGTGTGGATTCAATATTAGCTTGTGCTGCAAAGTTGTCATCTTGAGCAATGAGCTCTAACATTTTTTAGGACCAGGGCTGTTTCTACCGCTAAAAAGCCAACAATGAACTTTCTCATTGTATTAAAGATGTTGGGCTTCATCTGTCCCACTTTAACACTATTACATGTTCCCCATAACTATTAGCACAGTTCATAGTTACGAATGTGTTGAACATATCTAGGGAACACGTAGTAGTTTAAGTAATCCAAGTTTACAAGCAGATTATATAAACAAACAGAGAGTACCTGAACTTCACCCATTGAAGCATCCCATGGACTATGTAGGATAAGTCCTCAGGAATTTGATCCCAACCTCCATGTTTATTGGACAGAGAATGGATGATCACGTGAAGGATGTACTTCCATTGTGAGGAAACCTTACCCTTTTTAGAGGCTTTTAATAGTAATCACATTCATAGCCAATCTACCTGAATGAGTTGTTTACAACAGACTCGTGGAAGGAAAATTAGCCTTCTTAATCATCCACCCTCATATGGGAGTTGATGGTAGCTGGAGTGACAAAAATTGTCATCCCTAGCATTGTGGCAGACAGTGCCTTATCACTGTCCAAGATGACCTCTTGGCAGTTTCTCCAGAACTCTAAAAGTTAAAAATTGATCTTCATACAGGAGGGTGTAGGGTAAGTGTAGTGAGGTAGTTGGTGTGAGACAAGAAGCGGCAAACATATGAGAAAACTGGATATTTCTCAGATGATAATAGAGCAACTTGGTTGTGTTGCTTGTGTAGTTGAATGGAAAAATATGGTAGGTTTCGGGGATCAGGGTTTACCATTTTGAGTAGCTTAGAAGTGAAGAAATGTAAGAACAAAGTCGGTTTGTGGATGAATTTAGGGTTTGAACATTTGTAGATGAAGAGCAAAGAGAAAGAGGGGGAACCGTTGAAGATATATTTATATGGTTGAATTTGAGAGGAAGTTAATGCAAAAGTATATCGGTTCCACCTCTGAAAAAACACCCAAAAAGGTAGGTTTATTGGAAGTCTAAAATCTTCTGAAGGTAATTTGTATTCGGAAGTTTTGATAAAAAAAACTTCTGAAGCTAATTTGAAGATATATCAGAATTTCTTCCGAAGGTAAATTTCTTAGTAAGTAGTTATTAGTTTTAAATATATAATTTTCTTCCGAAGTTAACTTAATGTCTTTCGAAAGAAAATATATATTAAATTTTCAAAATTCTAAGTAATATCATTTTGAAAAATTTCTTCCAAAGTAAACTACACTTATATAGGTGATAATATAAACAAACTCTACTTAAAGTTAATCATCCTAATAGCTTAAGACACATATTTGAGAAAATAATCTTGAGTTTAGTTTAACAAACTCTACTTAAATTTAATCATCCTAATAGCTGATACAAGATACTTAAATCTCTGCTTATCAAAAGCTTTTATGAACAGATCAGCATATTATTTGTTAACTTAACTACTGTCAAGCCATTTTCAAAATTATCTAATTAAATGATACCTGATGTTGATGTGCTTTGTCTTGAAGTGTTGCACGGGATTCTCTTTAATAGATATAGCACTATTGTTTTCTATGTGGATGAGAGTCTATTTCAAGTTGAATCCATAATCCAACAACTTATTCTAAATCCAAAGCACTTGACCACAGTAGCTTGCAGCAGTAATGTATTCGGCTACAATAGTTGATGCAGATACACAGTATTGTTTCTTGCATTTCCATGAGACTATCATTTCACCAAGGAATTGGCATCCCCAGATGTAGACTTTATAATAATATTCCATACACCATAGTCACTATCTGTATAAGCATACAGATTGAAGTCAGAATTATTTATATACCAAAGGCCCAGTTTGGGAGCACATTTGAGATATCTAAGAATGTGACATCCGTCACCAAAAGATCCGTCAATTAACGTGTTTCCGTTAACTTTTCTTAGAAAGTTCATTCCTCACCATTATAAACTATTTGTGTGGGTATTATACTTGCTTATCATTTTTTTTACACTTGTGTTCACATCGTTAACGTTTCTAATCTTGAAACCATTACAATTGTCCTTATCGTTATCATTAAAATATACCAATAATTTATATAATGATTGTCATTAACAAAACCATTTTTAAGTTACAAGTATCAATATTGGCGTTTTTATCATTAATATAACTAGCCGAATTAAGTCGTTTTCAACCGAAGCAAATTTGGGAACTCGGAGGCTAAGTGCAGGGACCAAATGTGACATTTTGCCAAACTAGGGCTGGGTATAAATACCCATGTTCCAGCCCAAGCCTTCATAACTCCCTCTTCTTCTTCATCTTCTTCTTCTTCCATTTCTCCTCCTCCTTGCACCAAAACTCCCCGTTTCTTCACGTTCTCACCGGTTAAACCTCGGCTACATCTGAGACTACTCATTTCTAGCAGGTAGATGACCTACTGCTGTGATTTAGGGCTTCGGGTGCTCGGGTTCAACCCGAGCACATGAGGTCGTGTGGGTGCGTGCGTTG
>BJCN01335605.1:2432-12559 GCA_018326445.1 Flaveria brownii
TGAGTCTTGCCACAAAAGAAAATGATCAAAGGTTTCTTTTTGGGGTCTGTAGTTGTCTCGATCAAAAGATAAGAACAAACAAAGCACATGTCTGTTGTGAAGAAGAAGAAGAAGAAGAAACATACGGTTATAAAAAGTTTCAAAAAAAAACATCATAGATTCAAACAAATTAAACTCCATCAAGAAATCTCTGTCTAATCCGATAAATCAATCGCGAGTAACTCGCGAAATAGGTTTATCTTATAGTGTTTCACGATTTAGAGATTGATCCAGGTTTGTTCATTTGAAGATTACATTCAAGTTCAAGAATTCGTCAAGTATCAGGTTTGTTTATTTGGTTAGTTTTCGCGTTCTTGTTATGTTTGCTTTCTTGTTCTAGACCCATAAATACAACAAAGATAAACCTATTTAAGCTTATGTTGATTTGATTATTTGTGTTTTTGGATTTGTTTGGTTTATGTTCTAATGTTCCTTGTTTTTGTTTTTGTTTGCAAGGAAGGGTCTATTCGATTGACACCATCGTCTCCGGTCAAAGATTTCCGATGGATTGGTGGTTAATCGCTTGTTTTTCTTTGGTGAACTTTTTCAGTGGTGAATATTGGTTTTTATTAACCTTAGATAATTGGATACTAGAGTGGGAAAACTTAACATATTACAGATGATCAATGGATTCAAAATCCATTAAGAATTCGGGTCGACCCATTTCGTATCTGACGGTAAACGGGTTGGATGTTAACCTGATTGGAGTCTCCAGATCGGAAATCGTAATTAACTTTTTGTTGTAACTGGAAGTATCAGATTCCGATATATCACCGGATAATGAATATTACAAACGATGGTAATCTCGTTATGCAATATACGAATAATAATTTGGTGATGGATTTCATGACTTTGGTGGATGGTTCCCGGACTCCGTTCCGGTGCTAGAAACTTGGGTTTTGTTCCGCTGGCTGGCGGTTGTTCATGTCCGGAGGGGTTTCGTGGTGCTCTCGCGATAAATTCCAGTTGCTTGTTGTCAGATAATTCACTGTTATTGCCAGAATACTGTGGTGGTGACCGGAGCAAATTGTTCATGTTTAGCTTTCTTCATCAAAGCAATTTCTTTATCAAGCGATCACATCAGTGCATCAAATTACAATTTTCTAATGGTGGGTTTGCTGTTGATTTTGGAAATTGGAGTTCTACTGATCTCAATATTGGCAATTTGAAAAATAATAATAATAATAATAATAGTAAATAAAATATAAATAAATTAACTAGATTATATTTAGAATAAAAGTTGTAAGCTATTTTGGTAGATTTGAAAATAGTACCAGATTTTATCATTATATTATTTGGTCAAATCATAGATTTTAAAACAGATTTTGGTTACTTATTTTGACATCAACACAATCAAACCTATTTGATTTTATATGGCGACGGGAGAACCAATTCATGATATGTCGAATAAGTTTGCTAAGTTATACTGATTTGATGGTCAAAGATTTTACGCGTTAGAAAGAAGAGGTGCAAACTACATCTTCAATTAATATGGTTGTGCTTAATAAGAAATCCAAGAAGTTTAATGAGTTTAAGGAAATTCAAGGAAGTTTAACTAGGATAATAACCAATTCAAAACAAGTTAAAATTGTCTTGTTGGAGACGTGAGAAACAAGGACATTTCAAGAAATATTGACGAGTGAAGCTTGTGAGTGAAAACATACTTAATGTGATGGGTCGTAGTGGGTCAAAAGATCTTAATGCTCTACAAGGTACGCTTACTAATTAAACTTTAAATTTGACAAAACACATGAGTTTTGTAGTTGATTCAACAATTCATTTGAGACATGTTAATATTCTACAAAATATTAGAGGTAGATATGATTCGAAGAATAAAAGTTTATTTTATAAGTTGAATAAAAGTAAGGTTAACACTAAAGGTGTTTATATACATAATCAAATGGGGTTGTTGGGTCACGATTCAGGTTACAACCAATCTATTAGATGTTTACAAGTTAGAAGAAACCCATTGGGTTGTGAAATAAATGGGTTAAATTCAAAGGACTAATGGTTAGCAAACATAATTCGGTTGAGAATTATGTATCATTTAGTTCCGAATCATTTAATGTACATGATGATATGCTTGCATAATGAGTAGACTCAAGGGCTACGAGTCATATGTGCAAGGATCTAATATGGTTTGAGGAATTTAAACCAGTTGAAGATGGATATGTACAAAGGATGGAAATGTAGCAACTGATTCTATAAAAGGGGTTGGAAAAGTTAAACTTGATTTTCATCTGAAAAACAACTATTATTAGATTATGTGTTGTATGGTCCAAGTATTCAGGAAAACTTATTAATGTCCCGTTTGGTGATGAATTTGTTTTTATGGCATCATTGTCTTCTAGCAAAGTCGATTATGTTTCTAACATGACATGCTAGATTAGGTGATGTGAATTATCTTAAAATAAAAGACATGTTTAAGATGAATTTAATATCAACTTTTGATATGAATCATAATAAATGTTATACTTGTGAATTCACTATGATATTAAAGAAACCGTTTAAAGATGTTAAAAGGAATTCTAAGGTATTAGAATTCATTAATTAAACTTGTGTGATTTTCATAGCTCGCTTTCAATTGGTAATAAGAAATATGTTGTCATATTGAAATGAAAGATACGGGGGAGGCAGATGTGATCTTTGGGATAAGGATTGAAAGGAGAAATAATATCTCCATGGCATAGTCTCATTATATTGACAAAGTATTGAGAATTTTTTTGTCATTGATTGTTTTCAAGTTAATACTCCTATAGGTTCTAATATTTTGACCTATGTGTAGTCAGGGTGAATCTATTCAGAGATGAAATATTTAAAACAATTGGTTATCCAATGTATGCTATGAGCATCTGGCCTGGTATAGCTTATGCTTTGAGGTGAATAGTACTAGTAATTCAAGTACACATTATTAGTAAGTTGTAAATAGATTGTTTAAATACTTGAAAATACCATAAACTATGGTTTGTATTATTTAGGTTTTTCTTCAATAAAAAGGATATTCTAAAGAAATTTGGGTAATTAAGTGGATGTGTATTCTCTATTAGAAAAGTTTGCATCACTTGATAATGGAATGCGAGTTTGTAGTTTTAGATCTAGCTACAGCTGGTGATTAAGCTGAATGGCTAACAAAGTGTGATTTTTGAAATTCTATTATGCTTAAAACCGATATCACTAATCTCTTCTTACTCTCATTCATGGCATGGGCAAAAGCAACCCTAATGAGTTTCAGTAAAGATAAAATCATAATGAGATTAAAAACCGATGCTTCCTTAGCCGTGTGGAACATGGATTAAATGTGATAGTGATGGATAAGGATTATAGTCAGGTGTATAATGGAAAGTCAAGACGGTTACGTATTATACATAGCATGATTAATGAGCTCATCATGTATGGTGTGATGCCTGTCGAATAATTAAGATCTAAGTATATTTTGACTGATTATCTAACTGAAGAGTTAGGAAGAGATCTCGTGAATAATTAGTCGTAGGGATGGGTATAACGTTCAATTTTAATATCTTATGTCAAGACACCCAATTCCCATCTAATACAACGTTAGATGATGAATACAATGTGGTAAGCTTGTCATAAAGATGTTGGAATACATTAGCAGAGCTATCCCAAAGTATGTGTTCAGATTGCATGATAAAGAATGTTGAAATTTGATTTCTTAATAGTTCATTGAAGGATTAAATACCTATAAGAATATGAAGTTTAACCACTTCAAGAAACTTTAGACTTGAGCTTTGATATATTCTTTGAAGGATTAGAACGCAGGCTAGTAAAACATTATGTCAAGTGGAGTTTGGATTTATAAACGTATATGTACATTACCTACATGTATTTAAATGGATAACTTGGGTTCAATCCATTGTAATACCCGGTTATTCTAATATTTGTATCGTGTGATATATTAAGGTGAAAATTCAATCCGCGGGACTTTTCACTTAAGTATACGTTTGTGTTTTCGTGAGGATGGTTAAGTTAATCATGGAATCACTAAAATAGGGGAGGAACGTTGGTAATTAGTGTTATCAATATACATTTCAGTGTGTTGGATTAACTTGTTCATCGAGAAATAAAGTTTAAGATTAAACGAGTTAGGTGTCGCGGGAGTGCGAGCTCGATTTAATTCTAAACGTTATTTGGACTGTGTTTAACATTGAGCTTAGATAAATAATTGTTTAGGCTTAATTATTAAGCATCTAAATGATTGTTTGGGCCACACAAATAAACGCCCACATGTTGGACTTTTTTGAGTCTTGGCCACAAAAGAAAATGATCAAAGGTTTCTTTTTAGGGTCTGCAGTTGTCTCGATCAAAAGATAAGAACAAACAGAGCGCATGTCTGTTGTGAAGAAGAAGAAGAAACATACGATTATAAAAAGTTTCAAAAAAACATCATAGATTCAAACAAATTCGGCTCCATCAAGAAATCTCTGTCTAATCTGATAAATCAATCGTGAGTAACACGCGAAATAGGTTTATTCTGATAGTGTTTCACGATTCAGAGATTGATCCAAGTTTGGTCATTTGAATATTACATTCAAGTTCCAGAATTCGTCAAGTGTCAGGTTTGTTTATTTGGTTAGTTTTCGCGTTCTTGTTATGTTTGATTTCTTGTTCTAGACCCATAAATACAACAACATACGATTCATTCTACATACAAATGACATGTTCAAGGGGTATTTATACCAGTAGCGGAGCTTGGGTATTTTTATAGGGAGCGGGGGGCGAAATTAATTTTTTTAGGGGGGACGAACTCGTTATATATAAAAAAAAAATTATATTACTGGACCAAAAATTTATATTACAGGATCAAAAATTAACACTACAGACTAAAAAAGAGGGGGGGCGGGGGCCCCTTCCGGCCCCTTCAATGCTTCGCCCTTGATTTATACCGTTACAAATGACAGTTAATTAAGTAACTAACAGAACTATTAACGGTAACTAACTTAACTACTAACGGTATTAAGTGATGAAGGTGTAAGGTTGACGAAGGCGGTGTTGTGGATGCCGGTGAAGGGATACATGTATTTGGTATGGGAGTGTTAATTTAACCCAATAGAGATGAAACTATTTTGTTGTCTGAGCATAGTAATTACTTGAATTGATATGTTATATATATTGATGTAGTTTTCTTTCTACAATTCTATTAAAAAATTATATTACGAAAGTTATAAACGTTGGAGTAGCCTGGTTAGTCCTTCCATATTGCTTTTAACCTTTGTTACTGGTTGTGATTTTGTTGGGTTAAAGTTGGTTAAAGCTTTAACTTGGTTAAAGATCACTTTTAGATCGAAATTTATTCGGTGGTTCACCCGAATAAATTAATCGGATATAACTTAGACGAGATCAATAATTAGTATGTTGTGTGATTTTCGTGAACTAGAAGAAGAAGAATTCGAGAGAAAATTGACCAAAAATGATGATACAATTCGATTTCAGGGAGGGACAGGAAAAACTGCCATTTGGCAGTTTTATCAATTTTTTAAAATTAAATAACCATTAATATATGCATATTTATCCACTTTAATTTTACATGTGAAACTCTGAAAAATCAATTCGAAATGCATTTTTTAATGAAGCCAGTCAGGGGCATCCGCTCCTTGGACCCCGCTACCAGGAGCGCTGCCCTCAAACCCCCGCCAAGGGGGTGTTGCCCCCTTGGAACACCCATTAGTTAGGGGCTTCGCCCCTAAAAAGGTTTTCAATATCGAAGATCGTAATAAACTCAAAAAAGCGTGCACTCTGCACCTCCTAACTTGTTTGATGAATATTATTATCATATTGGTCATTAATCAATCCAATTACACCAAAATATCTAAAACAATGTTGCTTGCAGGATGAGGAATTTTATTATTCAAGCTATGCATCTTTTTTAGAAAACTGTTAAAAAGTTCTCTTTGTGACGGTCTATTACGATATCCTTAGTAGAAACATGTCTAGACACGTTACCACCCTCAAATCATCATAAAAGAAACATTTTTTTGTTTAGTCTAAGATATGGTAGACCATTTGCTTTACATCCCTGACCCTGAGTTGCTTATTTTTTTCAACGAAATGACTGGAGAACAATCTTGAATCATTTTCTCTTCAGCCCACACTTTGTTGAATCTTGATTTGAAACTAGAGGATAATGTTGAACATTTATCTCCTTTTTTAGTGAAGTGATTAGTCAACACGCTCTATAAACCTAATCTTAAATCTACACCAATGTCTACTCTCTAAACATCCTCCTAAATCTACATCAATGTCTATTGTAGGGCTAGAACCTTCAACCACTTAGAAAGAAACACCCTTACTACACACATTCACACAGGCTACAAGCTCTTTGATAGGGTGCGTCTCTTCTTCATTTTCTGTCCATATATGACACAGCAAACTGGTAGGCATATTCTAAGTTGATATTTCCTATTTAAATCAGATGCGGTAATTAACATGACATAGTTTTATACTTTTAAATTTTAAATTGAAAATCATATAAACTGAATAATTATCAATCTTGGTGAGTTTTGCAATCATTTCCCAGACTTTCTCCAACCCCGAAAACCATTCAGCTTTACAAACTTTCAAAAAACTGTTAAAAAGATCAATATGATACATGCTACATTTTACGCGAGATCAATCGACCCGGTCGCATGCGTGCACCCGCAAAATTACATTACTTCATGGTGTTATCTTATTTTCTTTGCTTCTTAGTCTTAGTTAATTGGTTTTCATGTTTTTGTTTTTCTTTAATTATTGTAAGCTTTATAAAGCATGGGAGGTTTTACTGGAAAGAAGGCAGAAATATTAGCAACAAAGTTCTCTCCCTTTTCTTTATTATTCTTGAAGTTTAACACGCTCTATTAAAAGACTGACCATCTCAAATCAATCCATAACACAGTCAACCTCACCAGCATGTTGCATTTCTTTTATCAAAATCAGTCAAGTATCAGTTTTGAGAAAGTTTTGAAAGGCATCCTTGTGATCAGATTAGAAATTACTGTTGTTTATTGTGATTTACCCTATTATAAACAATCATACAGTTTTTGTTTCAAATTAAATATTCCACCTTTCATTTCTCAACTTATATTTCATAACAACTTGCCACCAAAACCTCCATCTTTCACAAAAATAAAATAACTCGATACAAATAGAAAACCGAAAAGAAGCTAAGAAATTGGTCAACTGAATTTGTTCTTCTAAAAAATCCACTTCTTTACTTTCTTTATGAATTCATCATCCAATCTTATATACAATTTCTTCAATTTCGCATTTCCCTTGATTAAACTTGAATCAACATATGATTCATATCTCTCATATGCCACCGGAACAGTAAGAACCACAATAATGCCTGTCAAAAAACAAAATCACAAATTTTAACTTAATAGTTAGATCTATGCATACAAATAGAGGACCAGAGGTGGAAAATGGACCTATTGGTTAACGCTGCATAATTTCTAAACATGTCCGTTTGGGTTGACATACAACCACTATTTGTCTGTTTTAAAAATAACTAATATGCTAAACATGATCATTAAAATTGTAACATGACATTTATAATCTATTTATTTATTTGAATAAAGCAGTTAGGAGGTGTACGCATTAACAATTATACTTTGTACTACTTTCAACCCATTTCCTTATTTTTTTATTTTACCGGCTTGACTTGTTAGGGTGCTAATTTCAACCCATTTGTATGAAAAGAGCCAATTTAGGTTTTATTTTGAAGGCAAAAAGTCTCGATTCAAATACAAAAAATAGTTAAAACTATTGAAACATGTTAACTTGGTTAAAAGCCACCTAAGGCGTATTTAAATGCTTCCAATCTTAAATCGTTTTATTTGCAGGATATTTTTTATTAGAGAATCTACATATTATTATGTAATACGTCAGCTATTACTACAAAAGTAAAGATTGACGGGTCCCGCAAACCCAACCAGTTTTGCCTGCACATAATGGCAATCCATTTTGACATGTTATCCAATCCACAACCCACCCATTTCACCACCTTTACATAGAAGATTAGAACAACTTACTTGTATAGCACAATGTACGAAAGTCAGTAAGGCTTCCAATAACTGAAGTTAGAACCAAATATGCAGCTACTCTAGCAAACATTTCCGGGTCTTTTCCAAGTGCAATATCATGGGATACAGATAGCATTGTGTTTGTCCGGTCACGAATTCTAGTTGCAACTTCATTTATGGTCTCTTCTGAAAGCTGCAAGTGTGGTATTGGTGGCGTAGGTCTGTTTGGCATCATGTTTATGAAGTATATATTATTATATGAAAAAACTTCACATAATAGTAAGCAAGTTTAACAGTGTTCCAATTAGGTCATTCATATTTTTTATTTGTTGTAATCAGGTCACTAAAGTTTTAAAAGTGTTCCAATTGGGCCACTAATACTTTTATTTGTTCCAATCAGGTCATTAAAATTTTAGGAGTGTTAGAATCAGGCTACTCATAATTTTTTCATTGTTTTAAATAATTCACAAATTTTTAAAATAATTCAGTTTTTCTATAAATATTGTTAATTTTTTTAAAAAAACTTCAATTTTTTAAATTTTTTTCAACTTATGAATGACCTAATTATAACTATCCTGAAACTTTAGTGATCTGATTGGGACACAAATTTTACGAGTAACCTGATTGGAATAAAAAACTTTATGAGTGATCTAATTATAACAATTCTAAAACTTGAATACTATTTTACAAAGTTATCCCTATTATATGGATCAAATCCTCATAAAGAACCATGTACTCTCTCCATATACTATTAACTTGTATTATTTACCATTTATTGTATTATTTTATTAGCTGTAATTTAGGACTCAATTACTGATTTAGTGGGATATTTAGTCAATATTTTCGGCTTGCAACATGCTCCACCATGAAAGTCAACGCCAAGCAACCCGTGACAGCCTCTTACCGTCGGCTGCTTTAGCAGCCGTCTCCTCCACTCAGCCTTATGATTCCAGCCAAGGACACTGCCGCCGATTCCAGAATCGGCCATCCAACAGCCACACAAATCGACGATCTACTAGTCAGCCCCACAACAATCAGGCACAAACCACTAATCGGAACCGTGGTCATCCCAAAGGCTAGAATAATCAGGCCCAGTCTATGGAAGTAGACCACCACCTTACTGGGCTTACTGGACGCCCCTTCCATGCCCGTTCCCTACACAGGCTGGCTGGGCCCAGCCCTGGTTCAGCACACAGTGGTCTGCCCCACCTGCGAACAACCCATCTGCATCAAAATCAGCAGGTTCTTCCTCAACTAATCAGGCCCATTTAGCCACTCTTGACCCACTGGAACCAACCCAACTTGGTGAGGCACTACAAGCAATGACTTTAGACACTGACGACAATCAGTGGTATATGGACTCGCGTGCTTCTGATCATCTAACCGGGGACCAAGGTAAAATCACAAACCCATTGTTATCTAGTCCTATTGGTTCGATTTTTGTAGGTAACGGTGCTCGCATACGGTTCTTGGATCTTGACACTCATCCTTCCCAACCTCTACCCGAGACCTACACCTCAAAAACATACTTTACACACCCAATATCATCAAAAATCTTATTTCCGTACGAAAATTTACTATTGATAACAATGTTTCAGTTGAATTTGACCCTAATGGTTTTTCTATGAAGGAACTCAAGACTGGCAAGATCCTAACACGCCACAATAGCTCGAGTCACCTGTATCCCGTCACATACCCTGCCACCACACCTGCTGTGTCTGCTGCTCTTGCATCCACCTTTCAAGACCATTGGCATGATCGTTTGGGCCATCCTGGTTTTCCAGTTTTTTATTATCTTGTTTCAAATAAATTTATTTTATGTGATAAGCGTGCTAAGACTTTAGTTTGCAACTCTTGTCAGCTATCTAAGCACAAACATTTACCATTTGTCATTTCTCAGTCTAATACTAGATTGCCTTTTGATATTGTGCATTGTGACTTATGGACATCACCAATCACGAGCAAAACAGGTTATAAATATTATACGGTGCTTGTTGATGATTTCACACAATACACATGGGTCTTCCCACTCAAATTTATTCTGAAACATTCACTAAGTTCTCTAATTTTCAT
>BJCN01335609.1:4063-14737 GCA_018326445.1 Flaveria brownii
ATTACTTTTCGAATTTCAGTCAAGCATTTTGTCGAACACATATGTTGCGAAAACCAAAATCAAAGATTACCACAATGCTGCAACTAACATGAAAGATTTAGAATACTGCATTGAAGAACTGACAATCTAACAGGCGATTCAGGGGTCAAACTCACATTACTGCTTTTAGTTGATCAAGAGCTTGAGAAGATTCGTCAATGGCGGAAGCAAGAGTTGCAGTATCAACACACACAACTAAAGGACTCCTAACGGTATGAAACCCATCAGACCATACAATCTCACCATAATCATATCTCCCATGTGACAACTTTTGTGGTTTTAGAGTCACATAATATGATCTTTCATCACCAACATATAAGAAAAACAAGATTCTTGGCCAAACTGTAACTTCCACCCCGTGAGGACTAACAATGCTAGCAAAATAAATGGATGATTTCTTGGAACCCACGTGTCGAACTGTTCTCTTGATAGTTATGGTGGATTGGAGGCTAGAAACTGTGATGGATGGATAATTCATGTTTGCGTTGATCGCATGTTCTTTTGGGCAGTTTACAGTAGTCCCAGGGTGGACGCTGATTATTTTCTTGATTTGATCTTTTGTGTAGCCGTTGTTGCAGAGGAAGAGGATGTAGTCATCAGCATTTGTGTCGTAGACTAGACCAGGGTCCATGGCTTGTAAGGGGTTAAGGTGGCCAGCTCCTATGTCGAATGGGCTAGAATCTTCATTTGTTCCTCCAGATAATATGGTATCGCGATTCATATCCCTCTTGTAGGCTGTTCATGTACATTTGACAAAGTTTAAAACTTACTCATCAAATTAATGATATTGTTCATTGTTATGTTAGAGTTATTCAGCTAATAGCTCTACTATGAATAGGATTTTACTGCGTATGTTTGTTTGTTGTTTTGTTCAATGTTATGTTGTTAATAGGTATTACCTGTTGTCATTAAGGCAGATTTAATGGCGGCTGGAGACCAATCGGGATGCGCTGATTTGATGAGAGCAACTACACCTGATACATGAGGGCATGACATTGATGTTCCAGACTGGAAGTTCCACTCAACAGATCTTTGATCAATTTCGGTTGAAGTTGGAGATATCCCAGGAGGCCATGCTGCTAATATGCTGATTCCCGGAGCACTTATATCCGGCTGGTAAATTGAAAATTTTAAGAAAACTGTTATCTACTTTATATGATTAAATATTGGAAGTAGATTTAAGAATTTAACTACCTTGAGAATATCAGGTGAAATTGAGCTTGGGCCTCTTGATGAAAAATCTGCAACAACAGGTGCTGGTGATTGTTTGATTACCGTCTTACTTGGAAATATACGCACCTTAGCTTGGTTTGCGCTTCATTTTTCAAGAAATTACTAATTCCATTACTATACAATTAACTGATTACTAATGCAAAGGTGTGACTGTTCAAACATTGAATTGCAAACTCTTACATGCTTTGAGATAGGTAGTTGTTAAGTTTAGTGCCTTGAATCATATCAATACGGATGGTGGGGATTATATCCACTTCAACATACTGGCGTGTAGGCGAGTTTACAAAGATCAATCCTGTGGCATTTGTAATCCAAGCTGCTACTTCTGCATCTTCAATCTCAACTGGTCCTTGGGTTGAGAAGCACAGGATCACTTCTCCCACTGCACTCTTATTTCTCCACCTATCCATTCTGCATATCCTGTAAGTTCATTCACTTTTGGTTTAGGATAATTTTATAGCGTTACATTTTCATACATTCACTAAACTGCATTCTTTCTGTTAGTTACTAGTCATCAACTTTGAGCTCATTTCATGACATATCTGTGTGTATGCATATTGTATGTACATATGTGTGTGTGTATGTTTAGAGAGAGAGAGAGAGAGAGAGTACCCTCCACGGAAATATCTGCGAGCTCCAACAAGATTTGCTTCTATATATTTAGTATTAAAGCTTTCTCCCTGCACGTAAAAAGTTAATATTTAATTGGCACAGTGCTTTTTTTTTCTTGTTATTATTGGATTAAGGAGCATTTTTAAACACATTATATTAGATATAAACTTTATCTTTATTAAATAAATATTAACAGAAAGTAGTTAAGTTAGTTACCATGAAAGAAAGACAATTATCCAGTAATACTAGTGTTGGAAAATTTCGATCAATAGATGAAGCGCCAACACATGTACTCCAAGGAGCAACATTTTGAACAAGAGATGGATTTGGTCCATTATTTCCTGCTGAGAAAATGACACTAATATCCTTCTGCATAGCATGGAAAGACCCAATATCAGTACTCGAGATGTAGAAAGGAAGCTGCGGTGGTGGTGAACCAAAAGAAGCCGATATCACATTAACTCCATCACTAATTGCTTCATCAAAAGCTGCTAAAATATCAGCTTCACTACACTTCCCATCCTCCCAACATACTTTATATACTGCTAACCGTGCTCTAGGTGCACCTCCTCTAGCCGTACCCTGTCCAAACCCAAAAAAGCTAGCCGTTTTAACAGTGGACCCCACTGCTATTGAAGCTGTGTGGGTTCCATGGCCATTTGCATCGCGTGGTGATCGATATTCTGAGGTCTCACTGGTATTCAGTGGCCCATGTTCTTGCTCGTATCCTTTGATGTAATAACGGGCCCCGATGAGCTTCAGATTACAAGCAGTTCTGGGATTGAAATTCTGTCCACTAACACATTTGCCTTTCCAAGTTCTTGGAATGGGACAAATGTTAGGCTCTTCATGGAAACTCTTAGATTCTGGCCAGATTCCTGATTCAATAATAATAATAATAGTTATATACAATTAAAAAGAGTATCTAATCATTATTGTGTATTTCCTATGCTGCATATATATTTATCTACATTACCTGTGTCAAATAAGCCAACAATTGTGTTGTCCCCATGGGTTAGTTGCAATGGATTTGATTGATCTGCAGTAGGGTTTAAGTTGAGACCCATAAAATCCCAGCTTCTAGTTGTGTGCAACCACAGTATCCGGCTCTTGAACACTGATATAACTTGTTCCATTCCTGAAATACTTTTTTGTGTTAATTAATATTAAAAAACTAAGATAATTGAGTAAAAGTACTCTTACACATATATACCGGCTAAGGTGGCTGCTTGTGTTGAATTAATTTTTGCAGAAAATCCTGAGAAACTATGTTTGTAGCTATAAACCATGGATTGCTTTGCATCTTCTTTTCTATGAGGAACAATTATTAACAATTATCATCAGTAATGAGAATATATTGTTGCTTGTGGAGTTTTGAGATGAAAAAACATAATATAAGACCTTTGAAAGACACCAGAAAGGAGGTGAAGATGGTAATTTGAAGTTAGAATTGGATCTTGAACATCTTTGAGCCCTAAATAGACAATGTACACCTGTGTAAACAATAACAAACAACAAAACAAGCTGGCAGATATGAGAATGTCATAAAACAGTGGACCAACATATGAAAAAAAGTAAGCACTTTTGGTGGTTTAGTTACATCTAAAGTGGATGTTGATTGAATCAAACAAAGTGACACAAAGGCCAGGCCCAAATGGAAGTGGTAACCACTGGTCATTGTTCCTGACATGAAAATACTATAAACACAAAGCAGCCTTAAATAGTGAAACAAAGGATGAACTTTTGCTAAGAAAGTCAAAGGTCAACGAACTGCTTGTAGTCGAAGATATCAAAACTGTAAATGCCCTCATGTGGAATCATTCCTGAGTTCATAGGCACTATGGATAGCACCGAACAGTAGCGCATGTGCTCTTCATCATTCCTGAGTTAATAAAGTATGAGATCAAAAATTTTTTAATCCTTCTTAGTGTTCATAGTTTTGATGATACTCTAAGATGGCTATATTTCATTAATGCTAGCCCATATTTTGCACATCACTTTAAGTTGTTTATTACCTGCTTTAAATCCTACTCTTCAAGGATCTACCCTGTCCTAATAACCAGCATAGACTGCATTATAACATATCTAACATAAGTATAGGATCTACTCCTATCCTTAAATTTGTGTTGTAAGGAATCGTTGATTCCTTATGCTTCAAAGGCTTATTATGCATCATGCCTTTTAAAGACCTAGTGCTCAATGTTTATGTAGGTTTCTAATAGATATGGAAGCTTTAAAATGATTATGCTATGAACAGAATCATTGCTTAGGCAGACTCATGCTACACGAAAGTTGCGTAATGTGTGGTCATTGTCTTGCGTATATTTGCAGGATTATTAAACGTCGCTTGCAATTTTTGGAACACACTAAATTGGTAATAAAGGTTAAAGATTGAATGATGATGCACTGTATACATGCTTGTTTTTTAGGTGTGTGATATTTGTCATATCAAGTATAATTGCGCTTCCATGAATTATAACTTGAATTGAAGTAAAACAAACTATTTTGCTTTTGTAAATAGAAACTTTATCAACAAATTTAAGTACATAATGGTAAACTTGTATATAGAAGTGTACTCTAGGTTGATTTTTTTTATAAAGAAATGGTATGCATACATGCAGAAGAAAGTTAAGAGGATGGTAATGTGATTACTATCCATGTCACAAGAATAAAAACACAGATATATCATATATACTTACTCTTAACAACCACAAAGGCTGCAAAACTATTGGGTTCTTTATTTTTTTTCTGAATTATAGAATTCCATGTGCTCTAATTATGTAGGAGGTAAACTTATTAATTATCATCAAAGTTATTTAAGTTGCTGCGTAGCAGAAGTTTCTACAAAGTTTATGTTAAAATAAATTGTTATTGAATGTTGATGTATGAGATATCCCATCACTTCATACTTTGCATTGCATTCTATGTTTCAGGCGAGTTCTTTTAATCTTTTTGTTATATGATCGGTGTATAAACAATATTTTCTTCAAGTTGATCAAGGAGAATTGGAAGTAACTCATGAAAGGAAAGGGAAAGGGTATATCCTTTTCATACATTAAAGAATTTAAAACTCTCTTTAGACCGAATGACTTCAGTGAAAATTTAACTAGAATGTTTACATGCAGTTAATCTGTTGTTCAGTGATTAGCATGATAATTTTAGGAATTAGGACCGTTCATTTACTATGATTAGATGATCAATCTAAATATGGTTGTTAATACTTTTGATTATTCTGCATTTACATATATGCCCTTGCCATCCACTAGGCAACATATATAATATGGAATTGTTGACCATGTTGTTCTTTCCATGTGGTCCAGAAATCTTAGATGATAGTCATGATACTATCTGTTTAATTAAGAAAACAAATTAGCCTAAGCTAAACAAAATTAGGCCCATGGCCCAATGGACATATAATCCAGCTCTAAGAAACTTTATAAGCTGTACCCGAGATGCTCCTTCAACGGGCCTTTAAGGTAATTAACCAAGATTATGAAAACAACTAAGCAAAAATGTGTCATTTCTATTATTATCAAGATAGCCCACTAGTGTAGTTTTCTGTACCTCAATTTCTAAAGAGACAAAAACATATACCAATACTATTTTGATCTACAAACAGTGGACAACCGTATATCTTTTATGCATTTCCAGATTAAAAGCTACCAAAAAGGGCACTAAATCTTGTCTGCTACTTTATACTTTCAACACAAACCACTTAAAGAATAGATTATCATGATCCTGGATAATCATGCCTAAATATATGGTATAATGTATCGGTTGAATAAAATTTCCATGAAAACGTGTCATAACTTAGTTTCTTCTCATCAAACATGAGAGTGATAATCACCACTTACATAATCATAGTTTTTGATGTCAACAACACACCATACAAGTGAAAACCCATGTACAAATTTGCTTTAACTTGATATTTCTTGATATTATGCTGGTCCATTATATAGTCATTCGTCACCGTTGACACAAAATTTGGAATTGGTGCCAAGTGTTGATGCACTTTCATTATGTTCACATTGCATTCAATTCATACTCATATCTGCACTGGGTCTATAAAGTTGCAGATGCCTTAAGGACCACTTCAAAATGAACAAATTTGATGATAGCATGTGGCCTTTACATGTAGATTATCATTGTTATTTTAGTAATGCTGGCACTTTTAGATAAATATGATGACTTTAAAGAACAAATGCTTTCTTTTTTCCCTCTCATTTTATAAAGTTCAACTTGTGTCACATTTTAAATTATATTACAAAACTTCTACACGTGGGTTAGTATGACAGTTAAAATAAGTAAAATATAACACGGAAAAAAGACATATCACCATGAGTCTTGTTAGAAAACTGAAATAACCAGTTGTATGATAGTGAATTACCACCAACTTACTATTGTTATATCATTACTGCTGCTTTTGGTTGGGTGTAAATTAAATGCACGTGCTAACTAGTTATAAAAAACTTTGAAAAAATAGGTACTGTAGGAACAAGAGGTCCATTGATGCACTATTAAAGGAATCTGTGTTAAATAGAATGGAAAAAAGGAAGCACTGTGTTAATAAAAGGATGGTTTTGAATAGGATAGACAAAGACTGATGGGTGCTAAAATGCACCAGGGGCGCACTAACACACAGGTCCAAACATTAAAAAAAACAGCACATACAGCACAAAATTTAGAAATCAAAACAAAGCAGCATGCCTATGGAACAGCCCCTCCCACTTCTACACTCCACCTCATCATTACAATCAAGAAAGATGGTTGGTTCCCACATCAAATTCCCCACAAACCTCTTCAAACAATTTTATTCATCAATCTTTCTTGTGTTTTCTAAAAGATTCAACCTTTTATAAGCTTTTTCTCTTTTCCTTTAATTGGTTGTTCTTCTTTTTTGTGGTTGAGTGAAAGGAAGAACACTTGAGGTTTTCTTAGGCTGTCTCTGTTTTTGGTGTATGATGGGTAGCTGCTGGTGTAAATGGAAACCCTCAATTTACAGAGTCTCATCCAACACAAAACCAGGTAGTTTTCTGATAAACTTCTTGATTTTGATCTCATTTATGTTGGTTAAATTCATATTTTTCAACTGGGTGTTATATAATATGCAGTTTGAAGCAGATTGTAGGTAGGTTTCATTTTCTTCCATGATTAGAACCACTTGCAGAAAAACATTTATTTTAAATTAAGGGTGTGGTAAAAAAGAAAAGGTGACTACTTTACTCAGGAAGAACTACGTTTTAATTTTTATGGCGAAAGCCGAAAGTTCTTGTTTTTAGACGAGGAGGTGATTTTAGTGATACCTAGGGATCATCATACTCTGTTTTCTGTTCTTTCTTTTACTTTGTTGCTTCAAGATGCATTTTTGTTGGTATGTTCCTGATTTGGCTTCTTCGATTCTGATGAAAAGAAAGAGAAAAGGTGGCGTTTTTGAATATGCCTAAATCCAAATATGCATATACATAGGGCCCTTTCAATGGAGAACCAGCTATGATAATCACATAATTTATTTTTAAGTAGTGTTAGGAAGAGAGTGAAAACCGTAATGTATGAGAGATAAAGCAAATTATACAAGCGTACTATGCGTTTCTTTGCTTAAATTGGTGTAATAAACGAGTGTATACAAAAGAAAGGGGCTCTAATTTGAAGTAGAGAAATACGGGAATCATATTATACATAGTGTATGACAGATATAGTAGGAGAGAGAAAGGGACATTATTTGGTTTCATCACCGTTTTATGCATGACAAGTAAAGAAAAAACATAAAGTATTTATGCGGTTATTGCAGTTATCTACTTAAATTACATACATATAACATGCACACATGTATATATCTATATTGTTTTGCCTTTAATTTTCTTTGATGATTTCCTTGCAAGTATATTGTCCTTTTTTTATGTTGGTTCAATATTGCTAGTTTGTACTAATAAACAGAATACATGTTGAACAGATAGTGCAATATCACCCTTTGAACCTTTCAAGATTTTTATAATTTCCTTTTGGGCATATTGATCTTTACTTTATTGAATTGTTGCTATTCCTTTGTATGTACAAATTTGGTGAGAAGTCACATGGGATATGAAGTAGACCTTTATTTCATTATTTGCTACTTTGCTTCATTTCCCTTGCATGATTTTGGTTTCAGAGTTGGCCAAGGATGAAAGTTCAACGGCCAAAAGAAAGGAGGAACTAAATAAGCTGCCATCAAATCCCAAAGAAGTAGAAGATCTGCGTCGTTGTTCTGCTACTAATCCGTTAATCGTGTTCACATTTGATGAACTTAGAAAAATGACTGATAACTTTAGACAAGATCACATGTTAGGTGGAGGGGGGTTCGGTAGTGTTTACAAAGGATTCCTGTATGATGATTTAGAAGAAAGGATCCCCCCTGTTCCAGTAGCCGTTAAAGTTCATGATGGAGATAATAGTCATCAAGGCCACAGAGAATGGCTGGTAATTACAACTCCTCTATACACACACATACATTTGTGTATGTATGGTATGTATGTATGTATGTATGTATGTATGTATACTTTAAGTTAGACGTGGCAGGACAGGTGGGTTGGGCGAGTTGGTAAGGGGTGAAAACATGTTCAAGTTGAAATAAGTCATTTATGATTAAGGATAAAACAGGCTGGCTTCTTTTATCTGCCAACTATTTTTGATAATTTTGTAAAAATAATTATTGCATCAAGTATGATTAGAAATAAATCTTTGACATACTGATATGACGTTGTATGCATTAGGATTAGACTTTGGGTGACTTTTAACTTGTTTGTCCGTTTGATAAGTCTTTTTTTTTAATTAAGCTCTTTGATTTGACCAGTTTTATCTAAAATACAACCCAAATCAGCCCATTCATAAGTAAATAAGTTTAAATTGCCACCTCTAACTTCAACATGTCATTTTCAGTCAGTTTTCAATTATTCATAGCTCTTGTGTGCATTATAGGCCGAGGTCATATTTTTGGGGCAGCTTTCTCATCCAAATTTAGTGAAACTTATTGGATATTGTTGTGAAGATGAACACAGAGTTCTCATATACGAGTATATGGCACGCGGTAGTGTGGAAAATAACTTATTTTCAAGTAAGTAATCCTATGATTTCTCTTGCAAAATGTCGTCATTTTACATGATTCTTCCATTTAACATCCCTTGATATCAAGGAGGTATAGATGGACTAGTTAGGTTCACCTTCATTATTATATATTGTTAATATTCAGAAGTTCAATGATTACATTGAACTCCATAACAAATATGTTAGATGCAAAATTTTATTTTGTTGCAGGAGTGCTACTTCCTCTTCCATGGTCAACCAGAATGAAGATCGCTTTTGGTGCTGCGAAAGGGCTTGCCTTCCTACATGATGCAGAAAAACCTGTCATATATCGCGATTTCAAAACTTCAAATATTTTACTAGACCCGGTTAGTTCACAAAATCAAAGAAGTTTTACATCATCACACTTCCATGGGTATCGTTGTAATACAGTAATACTTAATTTTTATTATTATGAATTAATATTTCATGGACAGGACTACAATGCAAAACTCTCTGACTTTGGCCTCGCCAAAGATGGCCCGGTTGGTGATAAATCTCATGTTTCTACTCGCATAATGGGAACATACGGTTATGCAGCACCCGAGTATATTATGACAGGTTTGTTAACATTCCCCACTTCCTTTTATTTTCATAACACTGCAACTTAATGCTAACAGGCCAATTGCAATATAACGGCTGTAGAAAATAGAGATTGTGCTTTTACTGTTTGAAGTGAAGTAATAACTAGACATCAGATGTTTGGGTCTGTAGAAAATTCTAATAATATAAGAAATTACTAGTTGAAAATGACCAAAAAAGATTAAAAATCAACAGATATTATGTGAAATAACTAGAGATATCTGTAAAGATAACTTGCTCACATGAAGTTTCTTGTTTTAGGCCATTTGACACCACGAAGTGATGTTTATAGCTATGGTGTTGTTCTTCTTGAACTTCTAACCGGTAGAAAATCACTGGACAAATCAAGACCACCCCGAGAACAAAACCTTGCAGATTGGGCTCTCCCATTGCTTAAAGAAAAGAAGAAGTTGCTTGACATTGCAGACCCTAGGCTAGGTGATTATCCGGTTAAAGGGTTCCAAAAGGCAGCCATGCTAGCTTACCACTGCTTGAACCGTAACCCCAAAGCTAGACCACTTATGCGAGATATAGTAGATTCATTGGAACCGCTGCAGGTTGCACCCGAGGTGTTGCCTGAGAGAACAACTTTGACTCTAATTGCTGATAAGTGATCATCTAGCATTCCAAGTTAAGGCGCATACTGTTTTTCAAACTTCTTTTTCATTTTCAATACATTTTCGAGCTTACCCTTTAATCTTCATGGGCAGTTTTAGTGTTCTACACCGTATGTCATATTGTATATCGAAAATGAAGCATGTTGTGTAATGTTACTAGCCTTGAAAAAGTTTACCAATATAATGTCTTTTTTCGTACGATCATTAAACAAATTAAACAAGTTGATTGACAAGCATGAGTTCACTCAACGGTAGTGGGTTAGGTTTGAGCTCGATGCTTTTTATGTAACCTTAGGCGTGAGTTATGGTTGATAAGCCATGTTTGACATGAGTAGACATACATGTTTTACTTTCATATTAGCCACAGACTAAGCATATGTACAGATATACCTAATTAAAAATCGAATCCAACAAAAAATGTTAAGAACTTCAAATTTGAATATCATAAGAATAAATTAAAATAAAATCTAGAACATATTTAGAACCCAAATTAAAA
>BJCN01335618.1:1900-13757 GCA_018326445.1 Flaveria brownii
GTGACGGATGTCACAGAGGTGTTTTAAGGTGTCATAAGAAGTTAGGGTGTTATGGGGTTAATTGTGTCACTAACATGACGAAATGCGATATTTTACGCAATTTTGGGTAGTAACAAGTTACCTTGATGCTTGGGTGATCGAGTGAGTTTCAAGGAATGGAGTGAAGACTTTAAATGACAAGGGAAAATCTGTTCAAAAGAAAAGATTAGACCGGGTGTATATATAGGAAGAAATGGAATGTAGAACTTGATGATGTACAAGTGTGTGTATTGTATGATTACCTTGATTTTGTGAGGTTCATGGTGCTAGTGATTGGGTCGAATGGAGCTACCAAAATAACCTGAAACCTTATTGTTTTTTAGTGTAAAGGAGATGGTTGATGATGAGCTAGATGAGAGAAATGCCAAGAGGAGTGTGTAGAGAGTTAGATTGAGAAAATGATCAAGTGTGTGGGTGTGGGTGGTGGTCTCGGCCAAAGTAGGGAGGGGAAGGGGGAAGAGTGGGCTCCAGAAGTCTTTATTTTGGGGAGATTTGGGTTGGAAGTTGGGGTCTTAGCTAGATTTGCAAGAAAACATGGATTTGATTCTTCTATGTGTTGGGTGAATGGGGATTAGGTAGAGTATAGGTGGACAAGACAAATCATATACTTTTATAAAAATATTAACAAGTTTTATAAATCATGGATAGGAAGTTTTATAGAAATTTACATAATTTAGTGGTCATGGATGATTGAGTTTTAATTTAATGAAAGGGTGAATGTGTGTGCATGTGTGTCAGGTATATATATATAACATAAGTCTACAGTAATTTTTATATAACCTAAAATTCATAGATTTACAATTTTCGTTACCTAGCTCGGTTAGTTTCGTTAAGTGTCCGTTAAGTCTCGGTTTGAATTTACTAAGCATTTTAACCTGATTTCTCCATTCTCATATATTCTATAATATAAATATCTCCTAAATAACCCCTTAATTTCAGTACTTAGTCACCCTTTCTATTTTTTTTAATTTTCCTCAAAAATACTTATTTTTACAAATTTTTATTATTCATAAAACGTGAAATACATAAGTTTAATTTATGAAACTTTGTTTGTAACCTGATATGACCTCTTTAAACTTTCATAAATATTTGATTAGACTTCTCGATTCGTGTAATATATTTTCGTATTTTTGTGAAAACCAGGTTTTCGGGTGTGTTAAACTTACCAAATCCGTGCTTGAGATCAAATGGAGTTTTGAGAAGGCTTGCGTATATTTTAGCTACTGAAAACTGATATGTTTTAAGGTGTCATAAGAAGTTGGGGGTGTTATGGGGTTAGTTGTGTCACTAACATGACGAAACGCGATATTTTACGGGTTTTCGGGTAGTAACAAGTTACCTTGATGCTTGGGTGATCGAGTGAGTTTCAAGGAATGGAGTGAAGACTTGAAATGACAAGGGAAAAGCTGTTCAAAAGAAAAGATTAGACCGGGTCTATATATAGGAAGAAATGGACTGTAGAACTTGATGATGTACAAGTGATTACCTTGATATTGTGTGGTTGATGGTGCTGGTGATTGGGTCGAATGGAGCTACCAAAATAGCCTGGAACTTTATTGTTTTTTAGTGTAAAGGAGATGGTTGATGATGAGCTATATGAGAAAAATGCCAAGAAGAGTGTGTGGAGAGTTAGATTGAGAAAATGATCAAGTGTGGGGGTGTGAGTGGTGGTCTCGGCTGAAGAAGGGAGGGGAAGAGGGAAGAGTGGGCTCCAAAAGTCTTAGTTTTTGGGAGATTTGGGTTGGAAGTTAGGGTCTTAGCTAGATTCTCAAAAAAACAAAGATTTAATTCTTGCATGTGTTGGGTGAATGGGGATTGGGTGGAGTAGAGGTGGACAAGACAAATCATATATTTTTATAAAAATATTAACAAGTTTTATAAATAATGTATAGGAAGTTTTATAGAAATTTACATAATTTAGTGGTCATGGATCATTGAGTTTTGATTTAATGAAAGGGTGAATGTGTATGCATGTGTGTCAGGTATATATATATATGTACATATATATATACACATATATATGTATATAGGATTGGGTTCTATTGTTAACCCTTAATTAATGTGAGAACCCTTTAACTCAAAAGAACCAATCAGGAGTTGACACATCAGCAACCTTCAAAGAAGCAATGAGGGGTAGTTTGGTCATTTCCACCCAACCACCATTTGCATGTCATGCTTTGTGTCAGTACTTTTTGTACTATTTCAACATCCTTTTCACCAACCAATCACATCCATATACTTTTGTAAATCCAATGAAAAAAACTAAAAATCAATTGGAATCACTCTACTTTGTCTCTCTGTCAAACCTCCATCGGTTGGGGCTCACGTTAGCCTCCAATCGCCGCACCTCATTATCCCGATTCACCATCCTCGCCGCCGGCGGTGGATCCACCGCCGACGATTCGTCGTTCGAGATGTCCGTTGAGACGGCGTTGAAGTTGTTGGGCGTATCGGAAGGTGCTTCGTTTGATGATATACTTCGAGCGAAGAATTCGGTTGTGGCGTCTTGTAAGGATGACCAAGAGTCGATTGCACAGGTTTGTTTAGTTTTGTTATGCTCGTGTTCAATTATATTGAGCTTCTACTATTGAATTTTATCTAGTTGCCCGAAGGTTGTGGTTATCTAATAGGATTTTTAATTAAACCCTGCGTGTAGGAATTGGTGGTTTTGATTGAATCACGTGTGATTTTGAAGCTAGGGTTGTTAGATTTTGATGGCAATTTTGATTATTTTGACCTGATTAGGAGTTATAGTGGGAAATTTGGGATTGATTTAACTTAAACTTGATAATTTGGGAATGAACTTCATAGAAGATGATTATGGTATATTGGTATTTGATGATTATGTTGGTTGTTTTCTTCTTTTTTGCGCACGATGGAAGGTGAATCCATAATTTTGACTTGTATTCGAAGCAAAGGGAACTGCATCAGTCAGGTCAATAATGGGAAAATTGAAAATGCTGTTTTTTCGTCCTCCTTACTCATATCTACTTACTGCAAGGGACACTACGCGTTTCAATTTTTCGATCCTCTTGCCTTAATGTTGTTGAGCTTGGATAATATGAATGGTAGATTATCCTTCAGTTAAAGGCATGTGAATCGGTAACCAGTCTACTGGCTTGGCTAATGTTGCTAATTGAAGTTAAGATTTAAAGTGCATGATTAGCGCATTGTATTGTTATTCTTTTGATTGTTTACCTAAAAAGGAGCTTATGAATAGTTGAGCCTGCTTCTAGTTTTACTAATGGAGTCCAAATACTTGTCAGGTGGAGGCTGCATATGACATGCTACTGATGCAGAGCTTATCACAAAGAAGAGCAGGGAAAGTTGTAAATAGTAGCATTCGTTATGCAGATGTTAAACCTGTAAATTCTCCTCAAATGGGTTCAATGCCTCAGTGGGTACAAGGTGTCTTTAAAAATCCACCCGTTTCGGTAGAAACACCATCTGCTAGTGATCTGGGCATTGAAGCAGGAGTCTACGGAGCTCTAGCTGTGTTAACTTATGTTAATGGCGCCTCTTCTCCAGTTGGTTCTCTTTCAGGTGCTGATGTTCCCGGGCTTATTTTGGCAACTAGTTTTGGGGCTTCGTTGTATTTCATGACCAAAAGAAATGTTAAGCTAGGTATGTCACTTATTACTTATCGACTTATATTTCGTTGCCTACTGTTATCTGTTGCTATCATTGGACTATGCAAATACTACCATCTTAATGCAAGTTTGGAGGTTTTGATGATGAATGCATCATTTTCTACATAAAAAAAATTTATGGATATTGATTAATTGCTTTATTAAAACATTGTGTTGATGGATTTTAATCTTAATGAGTGACTATCTTCAGGGAAGGCGACTGTGATAACCATAGGGGGTCTAGTGGCTGGTGCTGTGGTGGGATCTGCAGTTGAGAACTGGTTGCAAGTAGATATTGTCCCTTTTATGGGCATACATTCTCCTGCAACTGTGGTAAGTGAATTTGTTATCATTTCTCAGTTTTTGGTATCGTTGTACTTAAATTAATCAAGGCTTGAAAATTAATCAAGGCTTGAAGTTTGAAGATTAAATTATGATGCCTCTTGAAATGTGATCATCTAGGATGTGTTCAATATAATGTACAAAATGGATGTTTCAGAACTTAAGTTATATAGCTTGCTCTTGAACTGTCTGTCTTTCGTATATGTAATCCATGTACATTTACCTGCTACTATTTTCATGCATTTTACAAACACGTTGCATGTGTATCTTGAAAATCACTTCAATGGAACCGCTTTTTTCAACTCTAAATTATTCTGTAATGACAATAGAATAATGACAATAGATTGTTTGGGAAATGATTCTCAAGGCTATGATATTATCTTACTCCAATCTCTCTTGACATGGAAACATTGTTTTCCTCAGTAGTGATAGTAATCTGACACAGCCATATCTAATTCAAGCACTCAATCATAATTTCTCCCACTTAGAAATCGCAAATTAGACAAACTAAGCCTTTAGATTCATAACTAACAGCATCGATGAGATGGAAGTTATTTGTAAGTTTCAATATTAAGATAAGAACGAACATATGTACCTCCTTGTTCAAGGATGATTGTGTAGAGATGATATCATCTCCGGGATAACTGTTTGCGGCTAGGAAGGCCATCAAGTACGTATCAACTACACTATCTTCGGCAATTTTATTACATTGACACTAGTGTCAGTACAAACTTACCAGCTTTGGTAAACCATTCAAAGACACAAGTTTTTGTTGGTAATTGTGAGGTGCTCAAGTTTCTGCAAACCACTTGCCACGGGAACAGTTAAGAGGTATGTCAAGTCTGCTTACTTATAAACATTAACTGACTGTTCAAATGCAAATGATCTAGGCATTGAAACATCTTCAAGATGATTCATATAATTCACTTGTGATTGAATTCTGTGTGGAAGAATTGTGTTAGTGCACGTCCTGTCAAATCTAACAACTTCACCCTTTTCAACTTATCTATCATAAAGGGCAACATTTTCATCTTACAATCAATAAAGCTTAGCTTGAATGACTTCTAGGAAAATATATATGTCCATTAATGACCATGAATGAATACATAGTGTTCAAAGTATGATTTACTCAGAGCAATATGATTATAATTTACAAAGAGGTTCAAAGTTGATGTGAATTTGACTGAATAATGATGGAGTTTTGGCTTAAAAGACTGATTGACTTTTACTTGTGCCATAAAATGTCAAAAGTTAAGGGTACTTTAACTAAGCCGACATGTGTGTCATTCTTGGCTCGGGCTCGGTTTGTTTACAACCAAGCCAATTCGAGCAAGCTTTATTCAAGCTTTTTCAAGTGAGCTTTGAGCCACGAGGTATTTTGACAACCATAAACAGAATTAGTAAGTTAATCATTCAAGTTTCTGTTGGGCCTCTCTCACTGTTACTTAGTTGGGTCTGAAATGGCCTGGTTACAAAGGTAAACGTAGAAGAATTAACTAGGTTGGTTTTTTGCTGGAGGACCCAAACCCAACTACTGGATCTACACAACCCGACCCATCAGATCTGAGCAACAAGCCAACAATCATCCGAAACCTATTGATTTCTCATGAAACAAGATTATGTCGGTGAAGGTTAACATCACCTCTTGGAAAATCACCAATGAGAGGCTCCCAACTAGAACGAATCTTGATTGAGTGGTATAGAAGTACAATCGACAAGGTGCCTGATCTATGATGAAGATCAAGAAACCGAGAGCTGCGTGTCGTATTGCAAGAGATTTGTGGACGAGAGCTGCGTGTCGTATTGCAAGAGATTTGTGGATAGATGTTTTTATGTGTTGGAAGATGATTGAACCAGTCCTAATACACTTTAAAGACATGTTCGAGATTCTAAATATGACTCTTATTACCGAAGATGCTAAATTGTGCTTTGATGCTGTGGTTTCTAGCTTCAAGATGTCTCTCAATCTGATTACGAGGAGAGAACTTTTAGCTCCTATGTTGATTAAAGTCCACATTTTTCCCCGTATGTATTTATACCACCGAGATATCTGATATGGTTACGGTGACATGGCATGTGATCCCCTCATCTAGACCGTATATTGTTATTTGCTTGTTTATAAGAGGTTAAAATGTTATTGGCGGTCTCTGATTTGTTTGATCATATCAAAACAACAAGATCTTCTATTAGCTTTCTAATCCAAAACTACCATCTAACTTACCGATCAACTTTGGTTATTCCGAACCATCTTCCTACTTACCAAACTGTTCTAGTTATTCCAAACTAGTTGGGGTGCTGCTCCTCTATGGTTCGTTCGACCTTATGGATCGGTTGGAAGACATAGGGGTAACTTCACCTTCAACTTGAAAATGTCAAGAAGCTTAGTGACAATGGTGTTTACAAGACTTGAAAAGCAATCAAACGCAACTGTTCGATACATACATACATCAGTTTATGTCTACAAAGGACCATTACATAGTTTGCCTAGCTTCTTACAAACTGTTATTATTGTTATTTGTTTTATTATTATTATTGAATAGATAGAATGTGGTAGAAAGAAACAAAAACCAGCCGGCAGGGAGCAATCAGCGTAGAGATCCATTGTCGCTGTTATTATCGTGATTATAAATGAAGTTTTGTCGGATCCATTAGCACCTAGTGTTTAACGGTTTATTGAGATCTGCAAAGTCAGTGTTTTTATTATTCAAAATTAAACTCGACATCGTGCCATGCCACATTTTATGCTGCTATAAACTATTCATAATCACCTGCTTTCCTCTCATCTCATCTACAAACTTAAGTGGAAATCTATATTTTGAATATTTTCGGTATTTCACTAAGATTATTCACGCTTTTAACTATAAAAACACTCAAATTTCATTAATTTTAGTAGTTTTGATTTTTTTATTATAAATGTTAACTTCTTTAAAATTAAGTGGTCTTCTATTTAGTGATTATTTGTTCAAGTTTGACTTGAATTAGAAGGTAACCACAAAGAAAAAAAATCCCTAAATAATAACCAAGTTCTATAATTGTTCTATTTAAACCAGCTTAAAAATAATCACTAAATAGTAAAAAAAAAATTATATGTTTTATTTATCTCACTTAATTTAACAATAAAATGAATTTTACAAAAAAAAATTCACTTGCATACAATTTTCTTGATTTTATCTCTACAATGCATATATCTAAGGTTTTTTTTCTTTTTCAAAAAACCATCCATTTTAGAATAGCTAAGAACACGTCCTTATATCTTTATTGCCTTTTACGTTGGTGGCATTAAAAATTCTTAAAGTTTTCATTTTAGCTGGAAATTAATACCTTTAATATCCACATTCCACACAATGCTAAAACTGTTAGTTAATGGACATAAGCACCAAATACTACCATAAAAGATCAATCGACCTCTGACAGTTATGGATCGGAATCCTTGTCATGTGAGGTTTCAATTCTATTATTAAAGTACTTAATCCAACAGCATCACATGACTTTCAAACTTGTGAGCCCAATTCTCACGTGACCATCTCCTTCAACCTAATCTTTTACAGTGTCACTTTATAAGAAAGCTGGAATCTTTTTCCTAACATTTGCTGGCACTTTCATTTTATTGCTATTATGTCAGCCTAATCAGATCTACCATGTGATTATCATGCCCAAAACTGAAACCCCATAAGATAAACAGACTCATAATGAATCACCATAATTCACCTACATCCTTAAACTCTTAAAGTGATTCTGTTGTTACAACACACAATATACAATAGAATATAGATAACGTTTGTTCTCAACTCACCCTTTCCATACCCTATACCTTACTGTATGAGGGAGATTTAGTTAGTTCGTAATAAACATCATATGCTGAAAGCTCTATGTGAGATCATAGGTCTTGGTGACTTTGCATCTTAAGATTCCAACTCAAATAATAGAATCTTTACATGACCAATATCCTAGACATTATTAAAGGGACCTCAGGAACTCCATGATTGAATAAAATTGATATAGAGCTAAATCAATGGAGCTTCTCCAATTTAATATTTTTAACTCAAAAGATCAATAATGCCACAAAGACGCTATCTTTTTTGTGTGTGCATGAGAACAACCTTGCTAACAATATACTTGTTAAAATCACAGCTTGCACTAAACAGACAACAATGGTCTTCAACAGGTTATGGCAGGAAATAGCGGAAGCAAGAATCGAACCTAATCACTTGTTTATTACAAAGACTCTACCTTGAACAATAACTAAATCTGAAAAGCAAACATGGAGAGCACCATGAACTACAAAATTGCATAAATATGATCAGATTAACCTCTGCAAAATCTAGTTCTTCTTCACACTTGATAGAAGCAGTGATCAACTTAAACACAGCAAATCAAACTACAATCAAACATATAAATCATACTGATAAATTAAAACCCACAAAAAAGAGCCCGATCGAAACAAAAAACAGAGTGCACAGAAACAAACGATTAATCATAAGGATAAACCTCATCAAATCTGATCAAGACTCCTGCGATTTCTCCGGTTTCTTGCAGAGAATCATATGCATAGGAGTAAAGATCCCAGTTTCACCTCCTCTGGTGAGATAATCAGCAGTCTTGAACAGCATCTCATGAACATCCCCTGTTCCTTTGGGTGCAACCCCAAGAGCCTCAAGCACCGTGACCACAATGTGGTTCCTCCAATACGCAATTCGCCCCATCTTCAACCTCGACCACCACGGATGCGACGGTGGTTTCGCTAAATCCTTCTCTTTCACCACCTCAAACCCCACCTTTTTCGCCACCTCAGCAATGTCTGAATAGCTTCTCAACCCAGGTAGAGCATCACCCCTCTCGATCCCATGAATGATCTCCACATGCTCAGGATCTTCACCACGGTACAATTCAGTAGTCACCCATTCGTACGAAACGTACATCGCCCCCGGCTTCAAAACCCTAAAGATCTCACTGTACACATCCTCGAGCCGCGGCGCGTGGCATGTGGCTTCGATCGAGTACGCGCCGTCGAAGCTCTCGTCGTCAAACGGCATCTCGAGAAAGTTCCCACACACAACCTCGCACAAATGATCCAATCGAGCTTTCTTGTTATGCGACTTCGCTCGGCTCACCTGATACTCGTTAATCGTGATTCCGACAACGTTACACCCCGAATGAGCCGCAATCGCACGCATCGGGCCTCCGACGCCGCATCCGGCGTCGAGAATCCTCTGCCCAGGGGTGACTCCGATTAGATCCACCGCCATTTGTTCGTGGATTTTGGTCGATTCAAGGTTCGATTTTCCGGGGATTGCGGGGGAGAAGTGGAAAGATTGGCCCCAACCCCATTCGTAGATGTCGGTGACGAGGTTGTAGAAGGTGTCGACGAAGGCGGGGACTTTGTCGGCGGTTTCGATCTCTTTGGGGCGGCGGAAGAAGGACCAGTATTGGTTGTAGTTATCTTGGACTTTTTCGCGGTGGATGGAGCCGCCGGAGAGGGCGACGGCGTGTTTACCCTTTTGCTCGGCGGAGCCAAGGATGCAGATGAACCAGTAGAGGCCGCCGGCGATGAGGGAGATGGTGAAGATGAGAGTGATGGAGTCCATGTGAAAGGGTGTGAGGGTGAGTGAGTGAGTGAGTGATGGAGGGTTTCAGACTTTCAATGTGAAAGTTTCATATATAAGCATCGTATAAACGGGATTTTAAAATGTATTTAGAGGCTGTTTGCGATTGGTTTTTTTAAATTATTTTTGATTTTTGAAAAGGGTGAAAAGACCAAAATGCTCCTTTAAAAGTTTTGGTGATTTTTGGAGGGGTATTTTAGTCTTTTCATCATTCCAAAAGTTAAAAGTTGTTTAAAAAAAACAATCCCAAACAGCCGCTTAGAAGAGTAGTTGCGGTTTTTGTCCTTGTGGGTTCTTAAAGTGTTTTTTCGGTTCAGGAGATTATTGACGTCGTTAGATTTTTCAGTTAGTTTTTTTTGTTAGTTGATAAAATTAAGGATGTGTTTTTTACTCAAACAGATAATATAACTTTTGAAAAAGTGAAAGCACAAGGGATGCCTCGTTCGGTCATGCATCAAGGCCTCAAGCTACAACACACATTCTTTTCTTGTGCACCGGACGATCATCTTTTCTAGTGATCCATCATTTTTAAGGTATTCATCATGCTGTAACGAAACATGTATAAATCCCGAACTTGAGTCATCATCATCTTGTCTGACAAGTAGTCGCTAACCTAAATTGTTGTTGGTCCTCAACACCAAGCAAATCTAGTCATCTACTCATCTAAACTTCATTGACACCATTGTCGTATCACGAGCCATCCTTCCCCATGTCGTGTTAAGAACATTAACGTTAACTATCTATTCATCTTCAACAAAATCACAGTAAATGACACCATTGTCTTCATTTTGAGTGTTTTACGAGAATTGAAATTATTGATGGGTCTTCAATCTCAGTTAAAAAAATAAAAACTATAACTTATTGCAACATCTATATTAATATATGAATTATTTGAGCCTAATAGAATTGCAAGTTACACTATTGCAAGGCGCATAATATTGATTTTGATGCGTAAGATACAAGTATTATATACAATCGTTTATAATTAGATCCAATAGAAAGTTGCATAGATGGTCCCGGTGGTTTAATGAAACTGCATGTTTGGTCCCTTAAACTTTAAAAATTATAAAGTTAGTCTAAACTTGTATGTATTCATTGCATTAATTGATCCCTTACATTAAATTCATTCAATTTTTATACATTTTATAAAATTTAAACTAACTGCTAAATTTAACTTTAGGGATCAAAAGTATAACACCCCATAAAAGTTTGGATTAACTTTACAATTATTAAATACTAGGGCCCAAACTTACAATGGCTATATAAAATTTTAGATTAACTTTACAATTTTCAAAGTGTGGGGACCAAATATGCAATTAGATTAACACATTATACACTACTAAGTGTTATCTTATTTATAAAACTTGTAATTATGTTAAAAGTTAAAAGAGAAGCAGTTGTGTTTACGTGCATACCTTTTTATATGTCATTAAACGTAAAATCATATTGGTAAAACAAATTGGGTTTTTAAACAGGGTGGTGTACAGGTGTTTCCTGGTTGAACCAGCATGTTCGGTTCGGCTTTAAATCATTGGTTAGCATGATAAAAAAGGATTAACCAACAATACGAAGTCTTAGCGATTTTTATACCCTCAACACATCGCGTTAATCTCACACACTAGTATCTTACCGTGTAAACTTCAGTTATTTACAAAATTCAAAAATGCTAATATAATACATGTAATTTTGTTATATCTTAGATATTTTTAAGATCATTGTATTGTGGTCCATCATGTTTGTCGCGTTGTACAATTAGTGGAGGGAGCGAAGGCAGAGAGTGGTTTCCGATTTTTTGAGTTTTTGAAAAAGTCGAGTCATGATTCATGAAGGACGACTTTTTTAAGTCTTTCTTTCCCATAAGTGATAACGATATTTTGTCTTTCTCGTACATAAGTTAAATAACTTTGTTTTAATATGAAATTATTTACTCCTATGTTTCTTGCTTTGTCTATCTTTTCTTTGTTTTAATATGAAATTATTCACTCCTATGAAAATTGGAATGATGGGTGGTTTTTATAATACTCTCTTTCTCTCTCCCCTATCCCGTATTTCCGGCCAAGGTCCGGCGACCCTCCGGCGACCTTCAAAACGCACGTAAAACCGGTCTTTCAAACCCCACAACGCACCAAAACAATCGTGGGCAAGATTCTAACAATAATACACCCACTAATTCGAGTATCAACAACCGGATTACAACTCACGAAATCACCCACTTTATCCTAATCAGATACAACGCATAAACCA
>BJCN01335623.1:14577-25386 GCA_018326445.1 Flaveria brownii
CCCTAAACCCTAAACCCTAAACCCTAAACCCTAAACCCTAAACCCTAAACCTTAAACCCTAAGGAAATTCATTTGGTCAATTTTTTTCTCTCTCTTGGTTTCTCTCTCTAGGAATAGGCGCTCTGGGCGATTTTGGCGATTTTCTCTGTCCCGACCTTCTCCTTCCCGATTTGGCTGATCCAATCGGTGTTTCTCCTTGTAATTGATCCATCTTGCTTCTAATTACTTCATGGATCATTCTATAACAGATTCCTCTGCTCAAATTCATCATTTAAAGCCCCCTGATCCTCCTGATTGGAGGCACGGGGGTCGCGATGGTGAAAAAGTTTCCCAGATTGAAAAGTCAACCTCGGATGTTACCATGGCTGATCCTGGTATGTCTTATACATCAATTTCTACTGAAATTCATCCTATACAGGATTCCTTGGTTGATCCTGTGATTGATCATACCGCTCAAACTAAGTCCTCGGACTTGGGAGCTACTCCAATTGAGCCGATACCTGCTAGGCTTACTCGTTCTGCTCGTAAACAATTACAAAAGAGTTTAACAACTAAAGATGTGATTAAGATCAAGCACAATCGAAGATCTGCTACTCCTACTAATCATAGTTTTGCTAGAAAATTTCATCATCTAATGGATTCGGATGCTCTGGTTTCAGTTAACACTCCTACGGGGCCTATTAATGTCTCTCCAAGGGTGAAACAGATTGCAATGGTGCTGTGTACTAAAAATCGAAGGGTAGGCAGTCCAGGTACTCCTATAACTAAACCTCCTGTTCTTGGTTCGGGTTTTAGGGCTAATTTGAATGGAGTAGATCTTGTATTTTCTCCTGGTCATCTAGGAAAAGATAAAGGGGGAGAATTAAATGATTGTGATATGCTTAGTGATGCAATTAAAGAGTCTACTCAGCCTATTTTTCATGTAAACCCGGCTAGGCAGTCGAATTCTGTTGATAATAATGGTGGGTGTAGTGGTGAGCCTGAGATTTTATTTGCTGCTTCTAAAGAAATGGGGGGAGAGGGTAATGCAACTAAGAAAACTTATTTAGGGGCTGCTAAGGGAGAACAAAATATGATGAAAAAAGTAGAATTGCATTTTGTTCCACCTGTGATTCTACCGAATGGGGAGAGGGTTGCAAAACTGAAAAAGGAATATTTGGCTCTTAAATATTGCTGCTCAATCGTTGACTTTGTATGGATATACTATTGGATCTCGGTTATCTTATGGAGCTGTGAATTACCATCTAAAGAGAATGTGGAAAGCATATGGTATTATTGATATTGCCTCTAACAGTTCAGGTTTTTTCTTCTTTCGATTTGATAATGAGGAGGGATTGATGAAGGTTTTAGAATTTGGAACTTGGTTAGTTAATGGAATTCCATTGTGTGTTAAGAGATGGGAGGTGAATCTGAAATTGCATAAACAGGAGCCTAAAAGTATCCCAGTTTGGGCCTCTATCATGGATCTCCCCTTGGAGTTTTGGAGTGGGGAGTGTTTGAGTTCTATTATAAGCTCTGTAGGTGACCCTATTGACGTTGATAGGATGACACATGAGAGGTGTTCAAATAACAGTGGTAGAGCATGATATGCTCAGTTCTTGGTTGAAGTAAAGGCTGATAATGAGTTGCCTGAAAGTGTTAAAGTGCAATATCCATCTCTGAGCAAGACCCCTGGTAAGAGTATATCTTTGAAAGTTGATTATCAATGGAAGCCTCCAAGGTGTTCATTCTGTTGTGTGTTTGGGCATGTGTATGAGAAGTGTGACAAGAGACCTTTAACAAGAGATGAACAGATGTCAAAAGAGAGTGGAAAGGATCCTCATTCAGGGTTGGGGAGGGAGTTTAGAGAGGTGGATAGTGAGGGGTTTCAGGTTGTGGGGAAGAAAAATAGGGTGGTTAAGAGTAATAATAGCCAGCAGGTGAATGGTAGTAACAGGAATATGAAGGAGGGTATGAACAGCAAAGGGGTAGAAAGTTCTCCTGTGGGCAGACCCAGTGTTTTTGATAGATTAAATGGATATGGGGGGCCTAAACCAAATTCATCTAAGAATGGGAATCAGGGTAATGGGAATCTGAGTACAGGTGGCAATAATAGTAGGAATACTGGTAGTCAAGGTGGGTTTATTCGAAAGGGCCCAAACCAGCAAGGCAATGGTCAATATGGAGTTAAAAAGGGAAAGATGAAATATGTTCCCAAAAATGTAATTGATTTCCAAGTGGAATTTCTCTGTTGCTTTAACTTCTGGGGTGAAAACTGATAGTGTAAAGGGGAAGGGTCCTGTTAATGAAAAGGAAAATGTAGTGAATCACAAAGCTAGTTTGAATAAGAATAATGATACAGTGAATGAGAAGGATAAGATTAAACAAGGGAATGCTAATGTTAAATATGCTGGAATGGAGTCTAAGAAGGTGTCTAATAGATTTGATGTGCTAAGGAAAGGGGGAGAGTTATATGATGATGAGGTGGAAGATATTACTGCTGACTTTGATGAATCTACTGGTTTATTTCAAGATCAAAGGGATGAAGTTTGGGAGTTCATTGATAAACATATTACTCCTCCTATTGCTCTTCTTGATAGCTGGACTGAAAACCAAAGGAGGTTCTTTTATTGGCAGTGTGATGTCCATCAAATCCCTACTGAAGAGGTAGAGTCAGATAATGATGATATGGCTGTGTTTATGGGTGAGGGTTCGGGAAGTAAGGACGATGCTGCTCAAGGGAATGTTGATGCAGCAAATTCTTATATGAGTCAATAATGTTAAAAATATTAGGGGTCTAAATAAGGCCTCTAACCAAAAACAGGTTAAGGATTTTATTAATTCTCATGGTGTTAGTATTTGTGCATTGGTTGAATCTCATGTCCACAAAAAGAATATGGACAGTGTGTGTTATAAAGTGTTTGGTAGATGGGATTGGGCCTCTAATGCTTCTAGTTGCCTGGGGTACACTAGAATCATAGTGGGGTGGGATGCTAATAATGCAAAAGTAGTGGTTATTAGTCATTCCAGTCAGACTATCCTTTGTCATATTGTGCCTAATAATGGTCAAAAAAGTTTCTTTTGTTCCTTTATGTATGGACATGTGAGAATGGTTGGAAGGAGATACTTATGGAAAGAACTTCTAAACCACAAAATGATAGTTAAAGACAAGCCTTGGTGTATTCTTGGGGATTTTAATGTTATTGCTGATCCTTGTGGAAGGTCATCTGGATCATCTACTCTTACTGCAGCAATGGTTGAATTTAAGGAGTGCATAGCATAATTGGAGGTGGATGATTTGAGTATGTCTGGTTTAAAATTTACATGGAATTAGGCACCAGGGAAAACTGCTGGAATGTTGAAAAAACTGGATAGGGTTATGGGTAACATCCATTTTATGAGTTTCTTCCCAAATGCTAAAGCTATATTTAAGCCTTTTGTTTTATCTGATCATGCCCCAGCTGTTCTGTATATCCCTGAACTTTCCCCTGTCCATTCTAAATCCTTTAAATTCCCAAATTTTGTTACTAGAAAGGAGGGCTTCTTAGATATTGTGAAGGAGGCTTGGGATGTTAAGATTAAAGGATATAAGTTGTTTTCTGTTGTCAAGAGATTAAAGTCCCTGAAAGGTCCTTTAAGGAAATTGAGTTTTAAGCAGGGTAATTTGTTTGAGAAAGTTATCAATTATAAGGAAGAATTGGAGAGTATTCAAAAGAAGGTGGTGGAAGATCCTCAAAATGAGTTCCTAAGGGAAATGGAGCTAGCCCAAGTTAAAAAGTATAATGAAGCTTTGCTTGATAAGGAATTATTTTTAAAACAAAAAGCTAAAGTAGAGTGGCTTAGTGCAGGTGACAGAAACTCTAAGTACTTCCATAAGGTGGTCAATAGTAATCTTATTAGAAGAAGAATTGAGATGGTTTATGATGCTGGAGGTAATATGTGTTATGGGCAGGACTTGAACACTTGTTTTGAGGATTACTTCAAAGGAATATTGGGTAATAGCTCTAGGGTCAAGGATTTTGTCAATGCCCCTGAATTGTTTACCAGAAGATTGACTACTCAAGAAGCTGATAGTATGGTGAAAACTGTTTCTAAAGAGGAGATTAAATCTGCTATGTTTGATATTGATGATAATAAAGCTCCAGGGCCTGATGGATTTTCTTCTAAATTCTTTAAGGCTGCTTGGGAGGTTATTGGGGATGATGTGTGTGGAGCTATTCAAGAATTTTTTGAGAATGGGAAGTTATTAAAAGAGTTAAATGCCACGGTTGTTGCTCTGGTCCCCAAGGGTACTAATGCTTGTACTGCTGCTGAATTTCGTCCTATTTCATGTTGTAATGTGATCTATAAATGTATTAGCAAGATTATTGTGAATAGGTTAAAAAGTCACCTTGATGGATTAGTGGATAAAAACCAAAGTGCCTTTATTCCCAAGAGACAAATCAGTGATAATATTTTACTTACACAGGAGCTAATGAGGAATTATCACAGGGATAGGGGTGAAGCTAGGGTGGCTTTTAAAGTTGATATTAGAAAGGCTTATGATTCAGTGGAATGGAGTTTTTTGAGAAACTGTCTTATTCACTTTGGATTTCATCCTTGCATGGTCCATTGGATCATGGAGTGTATATCTAGCCCCTCCTTTTGCCTGTCTATTAATGGTGAACTTACTAGTTACTTTGAGGGGAAAAGGGGTTTAAGGCAAGGTGATCCTCTTTCCCCCTACTTGTTCACATTGGTTATGGAAGTTTTCAACCTAATCATCAAGAGGAAAATTAGGGAAAATGGGGAGTTCATTTATCACTGGCAATGTCATGACATAGGTATCACTCACCTATGTTTTGCTGATGATCTACTCATGTTTTGTCATGGTGATGTGGGGTCGGTTAGGACTTTGAAAGAAGCTCTTGATGAATTTGGTGGAGTGTCTGGATTATTTCCTAATATGGACAAGAGTATGGCTTTTTATGGGAATGTGCATTTGGATGTTATCAAAGATATAAAGAATATCATGCCTTTTCAAGATGGAGTCCTCCCTATCAAATATCTAGGGGTTCCTTTATTGTCCACTAGATTATTCCATAAAGATTGTTATGCTCTTGTTGATAAAGTTAGAAAGAAGATTTTAGATTGGAAGAATAAATCTCTATCTTTTGCTGGAAGGCTCCAGCTAATTTCCCCAGTTCTATGCTCCATTCAGGTGTATTGGTCTTCAGTCTTTATCCTGCCTGCTTCAATTACTAAGGAAATTAACAAATTGTTCAAAGGATTCTTATGGAACCAATGTGACTTGCAGAAAGGTAAAGCAAAGGTTAAGTGGGATGAGGTTTGCTTTCCTAAAGGGCAAGGGGGGTTGAGTATTAAAGCTTTGGATATTTGGAATGTTGCTCTTATGTCTAAGCATATATGGAATATTGTCACGAGGAAGGATTCTCTTTGGGTAAAATGGGTTCATATGTATAAGTTAAAGGGTAGAAACTTTTGGGAGGTTCCCATTAAAGAAGGTTCTTCCTGTTGGAGTTGGAGGAAGTTGTTACAGTGTAGAGAAAGGATTAGAGATTTTATGGTGTCTGTTATGGGAGATGGGAAAAATATCTCTGTTTGGTTTGATATAAATGGCATGATTTGAGCCCCCTTGGAGATTTTATTACTAATAGAGAATTGTATGCTGCTAGAATTCCCAGGGATGCTAAGGTTTCTGATGTTATAAACAATGGAAGATGGGCCTGGCCTGCTGAATGGGGTAGTTTATTTCCTGGTTTATTTAATAGTCCTGTTCCTAATCTTATTGCTGATAGGGAAGATAAGGTGAAGTGGAAGTGTGCTGTTAATGGAAAACTAGTGCCTTATAGTTCTAGAGTTGTTTTTGCTGATTTAGATGATTGTAAACCTTTGGTGCCCTGGTACAAGATTGTTTGGTTCTCTCAATGCATTCCTAGGCATGCTTTCATAATTTGGTTGGCAATTAAAGGCAGATTGAAAACTCAAGATATGGTTAGTAAGTGGGAAAGTATGAGGGCTAAGAAATTATGTTGTGCATTCTGTAACCAACAGAATGATTCCCATGATCACTTATTTTTTGAATGTGGGTATCTTAAAAGGATATGGAATATAATGAAGCCTAAAGCAAAGCTATTTCATTGCCCAGATAATTGGAGTAATGTGGTGCAATACATGAGTAGTTTATCTTGCAATAAATCCATTTGGAGTATAATCAGAAGGTTGGTTTTTGGAGCTGTGGTTTATTATGTATGGCAGGAGAGGAACATTAGAATGTTTCAACAAAAAGAAAGACCTGTTGATGAGCTTGTGAGGATTATTAAGGAAAATGTGAGAACTAGGCTGATGGGATTGACCATGAGAAAGTCAATTTTCACTAGAGAAGCCTCAATGATTTGGCAGTGTAATTTGGATGAGAGAGCAGCCTATGATTTGCATATGTTCCAATGATATCAGATCTTATGGAGGTATTTGTGGAAGTTCTTACACAGGTGTGGCAGTGGGATTCTGGTTTAATTGCTTGGTTGGTAATGATGGGTTATAGACTTGGGGAGTTTAGTCCTTGGAGGTTAACTGGGTTAGAGATTAGGATTGCCCATATGAATTTCCTTACTCACATTTCTCCTCTTCAAATTATGAGTGGGGTGGGAAGGGGGTATGGGTGTGTGATATCCCTGGTGAGGTTTTGGGGATGGGGGGGTTATTGGTATGGGACTAATCTTTTATTTCTTTTTTTGAGTGTGGAGTGTAGTTATGGTGAGGTAGGTTGGGACTGGAAAATTTTGGTTTGGGTCTATGCAGGGTTGGCAACAATTGGTGCTTTTTCGCTGATAACAAAAGTTGGAAAGGTCTCTGAAGATATGCTGAATTATAAAATTCAAAGTGTTGTTGATTCTGCTGATGCTGCTAATGATTTGATGCTGCTGATGTTTCAATGCTGCTGCTGTAATCACACTGCTGCTGTTGACCATTTGCTTCTGCTATGTTGGTCTTTGGTGATAGGGCCATTGCTGAAAAGAATTTGGAGATTGCAGATGTTTTGGTTGCTGTTGCTGATGTACATAAGATGGCTGCTGCTTTATTTGGAAGAGACAGGTGTTTTATTTGATGGTATAGATGATACTGGGAGAATTGGTGCTGAGTTAGAAGATATGGGCTTGGTTTTAAAAGACCTCAAAGCTATTCCAGGTCCCAGTACTCCTTGGAAAGTCTTGGCTTTGGGCTTGGAAGATTACAATGTTGGCACAAAGATTAAAAGGGTTATGGAAATTTTGGGCCTTCAAAAGGAGATTTTAAAGCTGAACAGAGTTGGGCCCTTTTATAACCAAATAAGGCCTTGGTCTATTTTACATTGCCTTATTTTAAGTGTTTGGTTCTGTTTGGGCTTTTTGTTTTATTTAGTTGACTTAGTCTTTCGTGATTGGCCCAATATCTTTAGTTGGACTTAGTCTGGGTTGTTGGGTCTTGATATGGATATTTTCTTTTGCATGAGCTTAGATTTTCCTTAGTCCTGGGGTATGTCCAAGGCTAGGCCTTTGCTTGTTTTTGTATTCTTTTATTTCATTTTATTAATAAAGTTTACCGGGTTACCGTCCCCTTTATCCAAAAAAAAAACCCTAAACCCTAAACCCTAAACCCTAAACCCTAAACCCTAAACCCTAAACCCTAAACCCTAAACCCTAAACCCTAAACCCTAAACCCTAAACCCTAAACCCTAAACCCTAAACCCTTTTACATTGGTTATGGAAGTTCTCAACTTATGCTTACAGAGGAAAATTGAAGAGCATGGTGATTTCATATATCATTGGAGATGCAATGAACTACAAATTACCCATCTTTGCTTTGCAGATGACTTAATTCTATTTAGTCATGGGGATGTTAATTCTGTCTCCATCCTTAATGAAGCTTTGATAGAATTCAGCAGGCTATCGGGGTTAAAAGCTAATATGAATAAGAGTGTTGTTTTCTTTGGGAATATGCCTCCTGCAATGCAAAAAGCTATTAGAGATATTTTGCCCTTTGAAGTGGGAAAATTACCTGTCAGATATTTAGGGGTTCCTTTAATCTCTAGTAGATTATATCATAAAGATTGTTTAAGCCTGATTGATAAAGTTAAGAAGAGAGTTTTGGATTGGAAAAACAAGTCACTCTCTTTTGCTGGTAGAATGCAACTTATTAGCTCTGTGCTTAGCTCTATCCAAGTGTATTGGTCTTCAATGTTTATTCTGCCTAAATCTGTTACTAAGGAGATTGGAAAGATTTGTAGGGGTTTCTTGTGGTGTTAAGGGGAGCTACAGAATGGAAAAACCAAAGTGAATTGGAAGGAGGTTTGTCTTCCTAAATGCCAAGGGGGATTGGCTCTGAGAGATTTGAATACTTGGAATACTTCTCTCATGACTAAGCACATTTGGAATATTGTTACTGGTAAAGAGTCTCTTTGGGTCAAATGGATTGGAACTTACAAACTAAAGGGAAGAAGTTTCTGGGATTTTCCTCTTAAGGAGGATACTAGCTGGAGTTGGAGAAAGATTCTACAATGTAGAGAGGAGGTAAGAGAATTTATTGTTGCTAAATTGGGGGATGGTAGTAAAGTTTCTACTTGGTTTGATACATGGCACCCGTTAAGCCCTTTAGGTGATTTCATCACTAAGAGGGAAGTTTATGAAGCTGGATTGTCTCTAGATTCTAAAGTAGCTGATATTGTTATGGCTGGCAATTGGAAGTGGCCTGATGATTGGCATGTGAAATTCCCTGGTTTATTTACCTTCCCTGTTCCTGTGTTGACCTTGGGGGGTAATGATAGGTTTGAATGGATGTCTAAAAAGAAGGGTGGTGTTGTTAGATTTTCTGCTAAGGCTGTCTTTGAAGAGTTAGATGCACATAAGCCTGTTGTGCAATGGTGGAAACTGGTCTGGTACAGCCAATGTATCCCTAGACATTCTTTTATCCTTTGGTTGGTCATGAAGAGGAGGTTGAAGACTCATGATTTAATTGAAAAATGGGATGTTAATCATGCTGTATGTGGCTTCTGCAAGCAGCAACCTGATTCTCATAAACATTTGTTTTTTGAATGTGCCTACCCTATGGAAGTTTGGAATGTTTTTAAACCAAAGGTTAATTGTTTCATTGCCTTGATGATTGGAATAGTATTGTGGAATTCTTGTTAAAGATGCCTGTTAATAAGTCTATCTGGAGTATTGTACAAAGACTTGTTATTGGGGCTGTTGTCTATTATATATGGCAGGAGAGAAATCTTCGTTTATTCCAGCAGAAGCATAGAACTATGGAGGACTTATGCACAATTATATATGAGGTCATCAGGTTAAGACTTATGGGTTTGGTGATGAGGCCTTCTAATTATACAAGAGAGGCTGCTTGAGTTATTTGATGGGGATAAACATGGGCATGATGAAGATGGAAGAATGTAAACTGTATGAGTTTCTTGGATTGTTAAAGATCTGTTGGTGGAATTGTAGGTATTGCTGGTCTAAGAGATTGAATAAGTTAGAGAGCTTTATTGGCCATTTGAATTTCCTTTACAAAAACACTACCTTCATATATCCTTTTGTGTGGGGTGGGTGGGTTTGGGATGGGAACTATGTTTATATAGTGAGAGTTTATTGGTGTGGGGGGTATTGGTTTGGGTTATTGATTATATCTATTCATTATTACTCCTTTCCAAATACCTTGAGTGTTGGTGAGATTGGCTGGCATGTTTGGGTTGTGGATTGGTTTTTTGCAGTTGGGTGCTGGACCAGCTCTTTTGAAAGAGAGCTAAACAATTTCAATTTGCTACTGTTATGGAGACTTAATGCATGGTGGGATGAGATGGCAACTGACACTACATTACTTTTGAGACTGAGTTGGAATTGGAATTTGCTGGGAATGTGCATTCAAATTGGCATTGAGGTTACTAATGGGAGGCTGATGGCTCCTGCTACATATAGAAGACTTCTCCTGTCTACAATTGAGGTTCGGATTGAAGATTTGAAGATGGATGATGTGTACTCATTAGTGGGGCTGCTGTTAATTAAGCTGTTTTTGCTTGATTGGTGGCAATATAAAGTTCAAATGGTGATGGATAAGTGGAATATGGATGCAGCTATGGATACATTTTTTGTGAAGTACAAAATGGCGGGTGTTTTTCATCAAGAGCTTAATCCCAATTGCGACTTGGGCTCGTGTAGTTTGTTTGTTATCCTTAGGGCTGTTATGTTTGGGTGCTTTGTGGGCCATTGGATTATAATGGGCTTATTAAAATTTTATGTTTATTGGCCCAACATAATTTGGGCTAGTATTTGTTGCATAGTGTTTTGCTTGAAGTGTGCCGAGGGGAGGTTCTACAGGGCTTTGCTTTACCTTATCCCTGGTTGGGCTTTCTATGGAGCCAGCTTTTTTGGACTTATTGGAAGATGATCTTGGGCTTTGCAGGTGGACCTTCTAAGGAGAGTTTATTTTCTAGTAGTTTTATTTGGTGTTTAGCTTTTTGGACTTTTTTTAAGGGATGTCTAGTTTTCGGTTGTTTATTTTGGATTGTATTGTTAGGCTCCCTTGGTTTTTTTGTGGGCTTTGTTTTTTCTAGTCATGGGGTACATGTCCTATGCTAGAGCTTAGCCTTTATTTGTATTCCTTATTCTTTTTATTAATAAAGTTTGTCGGGGTTTCATCCCCTTCCAAAAAAAAACCCTAAACCCTAAACCCTAAACCCTAAACCCTAAACCCTAAACCCTAAACCCTAAACCCTAAACCCTAAACCCTAAACCCTAAACCCTAAACCCTAAACCCTAGGATTCTCATTTTCTCGCGCGCTTGTGTGTGTTTTCTAAGGTG
>BJCN01335628.1:0-15168 GCA_018326445.1 Flaveria brownii
AATGAAGGTTGATGCATGCGGATGGGGCGTTGAGTCATGCGTCTGGTCCTGTCGTGCGACTGAGGGTATTTGTGTGTGCATTCCCTTCTTGTGTGTGTGGTGTGTGTATGTCGTGTGATGTTAAGGTGACATCGACACGATTACCATTGCTAATGCTATAAAAATTACTAATATTACCACAAATCAAATCAACGTTAACATTTTTACAATTGGCAAGAACTGATTTGTAACAACTAAAATTTACTAAGTACTTCTCTAACAACGATGAAACCTTTACACTAATATCATCGGCAATGGCGACGATTCCAAGTACTTGGATCTATATCAGATCTATTACTTATGTCTGCTTGTGTGTGTTCCGTGTGACCGAACCGATACAACCCGAATTGACCGAAGTTTACTATTTTCTTTGAACGTATCATTAATGCTAAACAATAACTGATAATAGATGTTTGATCGTTTATTGCTTACATCATTTGGAACTTGATCATCTATACTTACCACCGAACAAGTGAGTTTCGTGGCCTCTTTTTATGCTTATTCAATTCTTCAATCATTTACAAACTTGGGGGAAAAGTATGCTCACCATTTTATGCTATACAACTTATATACTTGGAATCAACGTGTTACTGTTTTGTGAGTACTTATCTGATACATGCATGAGTTCGCTGTGTGGTACTTTCTTTACAACCATTTAATTCCGGTGTTGGAACCAACGGATATGTATTTGTAGTACTACTGGGTTGACACCCCCACCCTCGTATGTTGGTATACTAGTTGGTACCAACCGTGGCCAGGAACGGGCCCTTGGGTGAATATATTCCGACAAGATTCTGTGTGTACATCATTAGGTTTGGTTGTGAAGCTCATTGTCATGTGATATTGCTTACTTATAACTGTATACACGGTATTCCAAAAAACTATTATGCAACATCAATTTACTTGTTATTTAAACCTGCGAGCTCACCAACAATTTTTGTTGACCATTTTGAGCATATCTTTTCAGATGATAATGCTAATTGAAGATCTAGGAGTGCTGCCTTAGTGAAGACCCTAGGATGCATTTTTGAGACTATACAATACTTGACAAACATTCTTTTGAAACATTGTTGGTCTGATTAAACATTTTCATACTTTTGGATACTTGTTTCCGGGTTGTGAAAATTACATTACAATGATATTTCTTTTGGTTATGTGATTCATTTACAATGTTTATGCTTATGGCTATGTTGTCGTGAGTATTGACTAAACACGACACAAGTCTCCTTTGTGTCTGGTGCCGTCATGACACGCTCACCATCATTTATTTGTATTGCATCTCTATTGTTTACAATGCGTTATGACGATCCCGTCTCGTTACATTCCCTGTGTTTCCGCTTTAGCGGGGGATGTGACAATTAATCCCTACTCAGTAAATGTTTACAAATACTCCCAACTTTGAGTTTATTTTCCTCCAACGATCTCTTACTAACTAAGAGTTAACCCCGTTACTTTTTGATGACGTGGACTGTTTTTGTGGCCAAAACACTAAACAGAACATTAAAATCTATCATCAGGTCCGTCAATTTGAAAATTCTGCACATAAAAACCCGTCAATCTCCACCTCCTGATTTGAACCACCGAACTCGTTGGAGGTAAATTTCAGGTGACGATGACGGTTAGACAATGGAAAACGGACCTAATTGAGACTAGGTGGTGTTGGAGTTGTTCACTCTCAGTTAATAAAGGGATAATGGAGGAAAATAAGTTCAAAGTTAAGAGTGCCTGTAAACATCTGAGTTGGGATTAATCTCGGCGTATAAATGAAAGTTGAGATTATTAAAATCCAATAACCCAAACTAAATCAGCTTTTATGAAGATGACAAAAAGGGGTTGTAGTGCAAATAAAAGAAGCTCTGTGGCTAATTTCAAAACAACATAAAAATATATAATATAATATAATTCGACCATCTATTTGTATTCTTTTTGACGAGTAATCCTTTTTAATTCACAATTCAAATATTATAAAATATTTTCATGTAATCTTCTATTTATTGTTTTAATTTTAAAACTACAGAAACATAGAAACTGTAATACGTTAGAGAAAAAGCATAGAAATTGTGATGCGTTATAAATTGTTTAGTATTTTATGTTAAAATGAGTTTTTCATTGATAAGTGGATGGACATTCTATTTGCTCTCTCTTTCTCGTGTAATTCTCCTTCAAGACTTGGAAACATATTGTATCCACTACATCTATTAAAGTGATCTTCCAAAAATAAAGTGCATATATCTACCTCTATTAACTCTATTAAGAGGGCGAACCTTGGCGCAACGGTAAAAGCTGTTCCTAAGGGACCGAAGGTCTCAAGTTCGATCCGTGGAAACGGCCTCCCCATAAAAATGTGGGGGAAAGACCGCGTACATCTTCCCTTAAATGGGACGGACCCTCCCTGGACCCTGCGAAAACGCGGGAGCTCTTTGCAGCACCAGATAAGCCCTTTTTATATCTACCTCTATTAAAGTGAGTTTTAATATTCTTAAAAACAGATATGTTCAGTTATGACATCATTAACACAAAAGATTCAGTAAATCTAATATATGCTTGTGTCTAAATTTCCACGCTACTCTATTCGTTGAAGATCTAATACTAAAAGTAACATGAGAATCAAGCATTTGAACAGAAGTGTAGCATATTGGTTTGATGTTCCAGTTATAAAAACAGGACATTAAATTTTGTTTTTATGAAACGACGGTATTTTCTTGGTTTGGTTTTGTCGGTAATTCGGTTAATACACATACTTTTACTATTTTTGATGTTTTTTGTAGGGGTGTATTGATTCACATGATATCCTACAAATAAAAAGGAAAAAAAAATATTTATAGCTTTTATATATAGCTAAGAAGATAAAGACAACACAAATAAGATTAAACGAGCAATGTTGTCCGCAGGCAGCGTGACCGTGCGTAACGTCACTTTTGTGAATTTTGTTACATGTGCGGATGGACATTAAGTAAATAAAAGAAACATATAGAAACGATATTATGCATCACACGTTGGGTCATACAAATTTTAAAAAAGTAATTTAATAAAATATCCACATATTATGGCTAGGCTGTACGATGACATTAATGTGGTTAATGACATGATATGATGCTTATACGAACCTCATTATTGTGTGGTGTGTGCGTCCTATTCATTAATACTAGGATGTGCTCATCTAGATAAAATCCCCACCAACACTTATAAATGAGTTAGTACAGAATGTAAAAGCAAACGAGACACGAAGATGATGAAATCAGATGATACTAGGATGTGCTCATCTAAATAAAATTCCCTCCATCCTATATTTTGAATTTCTAAACAACATAATCAAGTCAAGTATATGTTTAACCTTCTGTATATATGGTTATTCATATAATCATCCATCAAACACCTCAGGTGTATGACGCCATTTGATTAATCTTTCTGGTGCTCCCTCTTTAATTTGATCATGTAGTCACATTAACGATTGGTGATCCACGTGCTTGTGTTGTAGAGACAATATAAGATGCTATAAGAAAGAAATGTCAGATCATCAGAAGTTAACTCTAATGCTCAAGTCGGTCCATGTATCAGACGGGATTGGTGATCCAATTCCAATAATACGACTTCCTATATCGACATGTGTCAAATACAAAAGAGATATGAACATGTAATATCTTGATTTAGTGAGGAGGCTTAAGAGATATAAGCACGTATTATGGAGAGATTAGTTGGCTACATGGCTTAACAAGTGTGACCTTTCATATGTATAAACTTTAGTTATGCATATTAAATTTGCATATATGACTTTGAGAGTCGTGTATCCCGACATGTGTTTTTCAAGTATATCGTATTCTACGGTAGGCTATAAGATTTATTACATGAGCCTGACTTACATATGTGAAATTATACTCGCATGTAATTAACCATTACAAATTTACAAGTCCTTAACCTTTATAGGCTTTTATAGCCTACTACTTTTACCATTTTACTTATATAGTATCACCATTATTTAGCTCCATCAATATTTCGTTTATAAATTTAACATTTATATGCTGTTTAACTTATGCTTGTCTTTCCTGATATTATTATCCTCTTCATGTTATATTGTTCATGACCACCAACACCAGTCACATTCCACCCACTATAAAAACTGATTAGAACACAAATCCACCATAAATTTAGAATCAAAACCAAACTTAAACCGAAAACACAAATCGAAACATTAAAGAAACAAATCTATACAAACAGTAACGAAAAAAAAAAATACTTATGAGACATTAATAATTGGAACTAATAAGTGTTCTAAGGGATTCGGGTACCACCATCGACACTCATGTACCTAGGCACACATTTAGTGAAACATCCTACGGTTTAACAGCAATAGATCTATACTTCAGATGCATAACTTCATCATACCAATTAGACATATACATATAGATAAAGCCTTTTATCAAATTTCATGATATTTAAGCCACAAAAAGGCAATAACCCTCATACCCAAAAGCCTTTATTCATTTGCGCAGTATAAAAACCATCCATACCTTCATTTGAAGCATGTTCAATCATCTTTCTTCACGCCGTACAGCATTGGGATTTGAAACCATGTCCATCATCATCTTCTCGGGCGAGTCTTCCCAATTTGAGAACGTTTTTAAGTCAACCTACAAGGAGCAGTAAGAACGTTGGTAACAAATGAAGGGAACCAAAAGAATGACATGGACTTGGGGTGTGCATAAGTCGGTTTGGACCCACACACCCAAATAAATGGACCAGGCTATGGCAGTGCTTCTGAAAACACTATCAAAGCGTCTTTCCCACTTGAGAAAAGGAGTGATTTGCGCTCGTCCGATTGACAGGTTCTCGGTTCAGTATTTCCGGAACCGGAACCAAATGGGTGCTTTTGAAATAAACTATTTTTCAAGTTACCTTTCGCCTTTGTTCAGTGAAAAGTTGTTCTCTCTTCTGGAACAAATTCTGAGCTTCCTTTACTTTTTCACCTCCTAGTCCCCATACTTCCACTTCCAAAACTTGAGCTTCTGTCGGCAAGTAACTCTACAGGAAACCAAATACAGGAGTTATGGAATAACTGTTCTTTCAATAGGTACCGCTAGGCACTAGAGGGGGCATATTCTTCCCATTTATCTATGAATTAGTCGATTTAGGTTGTGTTTTATCGCTAGTAGATCAAACAAATAAACCAAACTAATTAGCTAAAAAGTATACAAGTCAAACGGATCATAAGTCGGTCAAACCGTAATGTTGATGCATAAAACCTCCTAAATGATTTTGTTCATGAATTACATTATCATTGAAATAATATGATTTTTAAATTATATTTGAGGCATAACTATTTATAAAAGATAAAAATTAAAAACACGACCCAACCATTTTGACCTGTACCAAAAAATACCAGTTTTGACAGGTTACCTACCTGTCCTTTTTGTGACCTCTAGGTTTCACCTTATTAATAGCATGAGAGGAATGATATAATATTGCTAACAAGGTTGGTTTACACAGAGGCACTTTCTGTTTATTTTCTTAAAAATTCCATAAATGATTAATAAATCAAATATGATCAGAGATGAGCTATTTATAGAATACAGATCCAGTTCTTCAAAAAGAAAAACTTAGGGAGGTTGTTAAAACTTAATATAATTTGGGTGACTATTTTTGTAACATTGTAACGCCAAAAATGATCCATTTTCACATAACTGGGTAGAGAATAGAGATTGGCCTTCCAGGTCTATAGCTTAAAATGAACGAAAAAACAACTTCCATCCATACTTTTCCCTTAGAAGGAAAGAAAAATTAAAAACATATGAATTGTACTTTCTATTTCTTGCTTTAGATCATTAGGTGCTGTGTTGTCAAAAGCGCACTAGGGGCCTACCTAGGCGGTCAGGCAAGGCGCAGCGCAAGAAAAGCGCTTCATTACAGTCTAGGCGCGGTTCCGGCCAAATTCCGGCCAGGACCTGTAAATTCCGGCAAAAGTCTGGCAAAGACATGTCTTAAGATACAAAATCGGCTGCCTAAAACATTTTGAAACCAGCCTATGTAGTTAATGTTGAAAAAGAGTGAAAGAAAAAGAAGAAGATGATGAAGAAGAAGGAAAGAAAGAAGATGAACAGAGAAGAGAAAAATTGTATATATTTAGTGTCACTATATAAATTTTGACAGCACAAAATATAATTTTGACAGCACAAAAAAACTGCTTTCACGATAGGTTGTAGGTTGTAGGTTTTCATTGTACTTTATACTTTTTCTTTGCTTGTGTGGTTTATGTGGTTAGGACTTAGGTATAGATATATTACACTTTTAAAATCTGATCACTTAATTTTTTAATTCTTTTTTATATTAGTCAGATAATTTTAATTTATATATGTAGAGAGTAATATTAATTTTATATACCTAGTTACCCACTGTATATATTTTTATTATTTTCTTTATTGCGCCTTGTTTTTCTTGGGTGTGCGCTTTTTTTGCGCCTTGCGCCTAGGCCCAAGGTGCACCCTTTGCGCCTTGAGTGCGCCTCGCGCCTTTGACAATTATGATTAGGTGAATATTATCAGAGATTTACGGTCTTTACAATACAAGGATGAGGCAAACAAACCATTCTTCTAAATTATCAATAAACAGCAATAAACGTGTGAATATTAGAAATGTACCTGATTTGGGAAAAGGGCGCCTGGTTGGTAGGTTTTATCATATGCATGATGACGCACAGTAAGCTTCGAGAAGTCTTCATCCATGAAAATTCTCTCATTCCCAATGGACCCACCAAAAGCAATTCCCACAGGCTTCGGTTTCGCCTCATAACCAGGTGAATGCAAGTGACTGTATACAAAGTTCTTCTCTTTACCTGCTCAAAAAGTATGTTCACTCAGTTCTTCAAACTGGTCAATGTTTGGGTTGCAATTTATTAAAATCAGACCACTTGGGTAAAGTTAAGGAAGTTAGCTGAAAATGAGACTGGTCTAATGGGTCATTAGGTGAAACTGGTCAAAAGTCATCTAGAGTATATTTAATGCTTACAGTACCTTAAATCTTCAATTAAAATAACTTTTCGTTAAAAATTAAGTTTTTGTAATCTCATATAGATCATCATTACTTACAAATAAAAATATATGTAGAAAAGCGTGTTGGTGGGTTGCCCAACCCAACCTGACATGTGACCCAACCAATCAGACCCACCTGTTTTGCCAGCTCTAAAAATTTACATACCTGAAGATGTAAAATGATCAAAAACAGGACTTAAAGCGTATAAACTTCCAGATGTTCCGTAAAATGTATCCTTGTTCTCAAAAGCCTGGTGAGTAAGTGCACCAATTGACCAGCTATGATCTTCTGAAGTAGCGGAAATTATCACAAGAATTGGACCATTATACCCTTCAACATTTGACCAAAATCTGCTCAAACCTTTGCCATGAAGAGAAGACCTACACTAATTTTACAGGAATCTACAATTAAAAGGCTGGAAACAAACCAATTTCATATAGTTATGATAATGAATTAATGATGGTTTACATATTCCTACACTAATCATGAAACAGCACATCCAACTTAATGTTATAATATGCGCTATCTTTGTAATTTTGTTTTACATAAGCAGCTTTCAACTTCGGATATTTTGAATCCTTTCTTTTTCTTTTCTTGGGAGAGTAAGAGAAAAGTTGACAAGAGTATTCTGAGCATATGACTTTACAATTACTACGTTAAAAAACCAAATCATTTTTTGCCATGCCATACATTTGAGTGCTCATGGTGTTGGAAAAGCTATATCACACACATGCAAGTAAACTCTCAGCAGCTCTATCTATCAACAAACATGGTAAAATGTTGATGTCATGACAAAGCTTGAAGGGCATGAAGTTAAACATCAAACAAAACTTAAAGAACAACAAATGTTTGAATACAAACTGCATGCAGTATACCGCAATAAATATCAGGCAGTATAGACTAGCTGAATATCAGAACTAATAAGTTCAATTACTCAATAGGCATGCAGGGTCTAGGATGTTAAGTCTAGCAAACTCTAAATACTTATTATTATCTCATGTAGCCAATAACATATAGCATTAAAGAGCAATTAGATACATGATTTAAAGTGATCATTGTGGATTGAATGAGTTTAATTAGTTGCTTAAAAATAGGGATAGGCAATTCTTCATTTATCTAAAACGGTCAGTTTTTCTTTCAGCAACTCATTATCAAATTTCTCAAATACAATCATTTTGACCATATATAATCAGCAAATTAGAATCCTAATCAGTATGACAGTATCCCAATTCCCAAACACTCAAAACTGATTAAGTGATTTTTAACTTCGTATCACAATAATCAGCTTAAACACACATCCAAACCCCTCTTACTATCTTATTTATAATTCAACTTACTTAATTTCACAAAACATAGTCCAACTTAAGCAACAAGCCAACAACTGATGAAGCCCACGTATAAGTACAACTTTATATGGACAAAAAAATAGATAAAAAGAGGACACAAACCGATATAGAAGGTTTTCTTTAGCTTCATCAATATCAGGTGCGAAGCATGTTCTCAAAATTTCGTCACGCATAGTACTTCTGAGGGTAAGAGAAATAGACCATGCCCTGCCAGGTGTCAGAAGATAATGGTTGGATTGTGCTATTGAATGACTATCACTTGTAGATGAGGATGATGGCTCCAATATATCCTGCCACCAATAATAATTCTAATTAGCTCCAACTGATAACAAAAAACATCAACAGCTGCTATATCATGATGCGTTAGATAATAAGAGTCATAAAGCTTTGAGTATATAAGATGCACAAAAGTATAGAAATTTTAGATTTTGAGATAAGTGTTTGTGTGTGTGAGAGAGACACACAGAAATAGAGATCATGGGTACTATGCGCCTGATATGATATGAAAATTCCATAAGGTTTATAGCGGGATAATAAGGTATTTAATTTTCTTGTATAATCAGTTTCTTGCAGATACCCCAAAACTGATTAACCAAAGCTGTTTTTTTAATAAAATGAACAAAATCAAATCTCCATCCTACTCAAACACTAAGAAATGATTGCTACAACTTCAAATCATAATAACAAGACAATGACGTTGAAAGCACACATCTAAACATCCCCATAGTCTATTAGGAGAACAACAGAGCAATAGAAAAGCTGCAACTGATTTAGTAAATATAGAGATTATAATTCCACCTGTGTTTCTGTGGCTGCTTTACAATTTTGTGACTTCATACCTCAAAAACATGACATCATCATAAAAAAAACATACAAAGAGATGCTCCATAAACAAGTCTATCAAACATACAAGGACACACTTACCAGTGCTTATGTAACAAAAAAAACCTAAACCTGTATTTCTGTTACTAAAACAGAATTACAAGCCTGACTAAACAATAATTACTATGGAAACACAAGTTGTGGTAGTAAATAATAATTGTACGAAAATAGGTCTTAGGAAATCACTTGGTTGGATGACGTTGGTTTTTGTAATAGATTAACTAGAGCAGGAATTTGTTTCAGTTGTACATATATTAATGGGTTTAAATTGAATAATAAATCCTCAATGACATTCATACCCCCAGGACCTCCAAGTCTACATGAACAAACATAGCAGTGATTTGTCATATTTATAATATAACATTTTGAAATGCGTTAACAGTAATTTACTATGTTAGATGCATAATGTACACTTTATTATTGCTCATTTACTTTATGAGACTCTTATTCTTCCACATCTTCACCCCCAGCAACCCACTTCAAGTCTTATCCTGCAACCCATTTCTCTACTGAAGATTTGAAATTCTTCATATAACTCTTTAATGTCAAAGAGAGAGAATAAGAGGGCAGAGAGGAAGAATAAGACGATGAAGGTATGTTGAAGATGAAAGAGTAACGTCAATCGATCGAGCCGATCATCTGCGACAATGGTGGGGAATCAGGCAATCGTCAGGATTGGCGGCGGTTTTGGGTAAAATCAAATGGCGCTGGAGGTCCAATGATGTTGCCTGTGAGTGGAAATCAGTTTACTTTACGAGTTTTGTTTGATTTATTTTCTCAGAAAGGAAGTATAGCAATATAACATGGATGTTGTTGTAATTTATTCCTGTTGAATTGATCTACAATTACCTCATTTCATCTTTAATTTATTTTCACAGGATGGAAGTATCAGCTCTTTGCTTATGTGGTTTATTTCAGTTGATGATTTAGCTATGTTTTATTTTTAATCCGTGGTTCCCATAAAGTTGAATCTGTTTTTACGCATCCGACTGATTTACCGAAGCTATATCCTAGAGTAAACAATCGATTTTTTTTATGATGAGTTAGTTGATTAGATAGATTTGTAGCATTCTAGATATAGATATTGTGTAATTCAGATGAGGGCGGATTTGTTCCATTTATATACCTTTTTGTCACATCTATGATTTATTAAGGAACTTGTGTTATGATTGATTGTTTAGGGTTTGCACATTCTTCACACTTTTTTATTGCATTAACCTATTTTTGTAAAAACATGACTGCATTATCTGTTAGAGTTTAGGTTTTACATGTTTTTATTGCTTTTTATTTGGAATGTTTGCATATCACATGTTTGTTAGAGTTTATGAACTGATTCAAAGGTTGTATTGTTGACGTAAGGATGACGTTTGAAGCATGTATGTGTGTGTCATTTTTCCTTGAAGACATCTGATGACTGACGTGGTATGTAATTTAGTTACCCTTTCTTTGTCTTCAACTTGGCTATTCGAATCCATTTGAACCCCTGTAGTATATGTATTTTGAACCGGTTGATTTTGAATAGCTAAGAAACATTTCAACTATCAAAGACCATGTTGTTGATTTTTTAAGATTGACCTGAGCACACACCAGAATCTGAGCGTACATATTTTGCAAGATAAATAGATAAAGAAATATTGCTTTCAATTCGATGGCGAAAATCAATCATAAAAAATAATAATCCATGAATGTGAGGTGTAGTAATTGATCCGTTAAATGTGAAATTACTTTAAATATGTTAAAGTGATGTCTGATATCATGAAGGAATTATTTCACCAAACGGATCAAACGGATTAAAAAATGAAAATATTAATAAATCTCTGAACTATGACTTTCTTATAAACATTGTAAGTTATATTTTATGAAGAGTTATTTTAGAGTGGTATAAAGTTTCTATTGCAGTGTTATAACACTTAGGGGCAACTATAGATGTATGCATCAGAGATGTTGATGGGTTTTAAAAAATTTGTTTTGTCTGGGGTTTTTGACACAAAAATAGATATTAGGTGTTTAGCGTTGTTTGCTTCAATTGATTTTTTTTGTTTTATGAACACCATTCTTATGATTGCTTTGTTGATCAGGTTTTATATGCCTTATGTTGTTAACCTAATTTTTTAAATTTCTTTTTCTTGGTACACTTTGCAGGTAGAGCATTAGTGCCGCTTGCTGTAAAGGTAAGGTAATTTTTATTAATCCTACTATGAGTGTTACTTGCATTAATGTTGCTTGCGGTAGAACTTTCTTTGTTGTTCGGGTAACACTCACTAAAAGAAAGCCCCCTCATGTGAATCATTTGTCATCATAAGCTACACGTATGTTCCTTTGACCAAGAGAGGCCACTATCACGCCTAAGGATACATCACTGAATATAATACGCCGTAAATGTCTTTTGGCATCAAGTGGTCTTCCAAAAACATGACTTTTGACAACAAACCTTTTGTAAATGAATTATTTTGGAAATCATCAGCTCACTCAGGGTTTGCAGATTATGTAGCCTTTCATCTAATTTCTTTTTGGTGGTTATGTTGAAAATTGACGCATTGTGTTGTTTAGGTGGTAGGGGTTTATATTATCATTTGCATGTTTTTTCTATGTATTTGCTTTACATTTAAGCTGATTTTTCTTCCCAGGCAACTATTGATATTAGATGTAGTAATGTTTATACTTTTGGTGTATTTTTAGTTTATGTTCGTTATTGTTTTTGATACTATTGATATTAGATGTAGTAATGTTCATACATTTAAGCTGCCTTTGTGAACGAGTCGGGGGTCTCTTCGGAAGCGGTCTCTCTATCTCTCAGGATAGAGGAAAGACTTGTCACCACATACCCCCCAGACCCTGCTTTTCAGCGGGATACACTGGGTATGTTTGTTTGTTTGTTTGTTTTGATTTATATTCATAGTAATTTGAGTTTTTTCATGGTACGGTGTGTAATTTTTCGATAGGAATAGAAAAAACATCTTCATTCTTTCATTTTAATTAAAAAATAATCCATCCTACCTAGAATTTCAGTTCGCATTATTAATATTAAATTTGTGTTTTACAACAAATCATGTCAATTACTATAATACCCATGCTTCATAAACTTCTTATTTTTCAGTACATGTGATAGAATTATAGTAGCATTTGACAAGGCATTATACAAACCGAAGAAGGATACTACCAAAAATTAAGGCGTCATCATTTTTTAAACTTTGTTCCTCGTGGAGAAATTATGTTTATTAGAGTAATGGTAATCTATACAACTTTATAGAGTTTAGGATTTATACTTTTATAGTGGATTTCCGCATCAACAACCGACTTTTCCGTACAAATCTGTTTTTTATTAGTCCTAGCTTATATTTTTATAAATGATAAATAGGATCACATTTCAATTTTATTACTTTCTACATTTCACTATTTATTACTATGGGTAGAGCTAAATTGCAAACAAATAGAATTACGTAAATTTTAAGCAAACTTATGAAAACCAGTCAAAAGCAATACAAATAATTATTTTTATTATAAGAATTACTTAATGACACGTATACATTATGTTATTTTATATATATAAACAAATTACGTTCATCGAAAAACTAATAAATGTGTAAATAGAACATACACACATGTTTACACTGTGTAGGCTACAATTTACACGTGTTAGTTTTTAACACGTGTAAAATTACGCATGCGCACACACACATATATAATATTATATATGTGCAATAACGTTAATCTTATATATGTATAATAATGTTAATCCTGTAAAAATTTAATGATTTGACTTGATCTTGATTTGTATTTGTAAATTTATTTCAAAGAATGTAAAAATAATCATTTAGCAACCTTTATGTGACACAATAGGTGATATTTTTTTATTTTTTATTTAAATTGACTATAAATGTTTTTGGCTTTAAAGTCTTGCAAATTTTTTTAAAAAATTTTAAATAATGAATGGTATAGTTTTTATATTTCTTCTTGTTAGACAAGCGTATAGTCCATCCACAGACATAGACTATAAGACTTGAAAGAAACAATGAAATCAAACCGTTATGTTAATGAAGGAACGGTTGGAGGATAATATGTTACAAACTGTAAGAGTTTGTCATTGTTTCTTTTTGGCCTTTGGTTTGAAATAAACTTGCGCTAATCAAGTTTTTAAGAGATTTCTTAGGAGACTTTCTAATTGGAAGGCTAACACGCTTTTGTTCTCCCTCTGATTGGCATCTACCAAATGTCATTATTTCTAATGTTGGTGCAGGTTAAAAAAGATTAGAATCTATTAGTTCAAGAAATTTTGAGATGAAGATGCTAATTAAAAACAATTGTCTCGGGTTATGTAATGGAGTATAAACATAATTGCAAAATCAATAATTACCTTAACGATAAAGAGGTTATACATCTTTCTTCTATAAGAAAGAATGTGAGTTGGAAATGAGTTTTGGTCTTGTTTCCTAGAATTTTTAATAAAGATTGTTTCATTCATAAGAACATCTAGGGGATAAAAATATTTCTTTAATAATTACCCTTGACACTCTGTTGTATTCTTATGTTTAGTAATTTTTTAGAGTACACGGTAAGTATAAAACAATAAAAATGTTATTTCGTAGTGGACATTGATTTAGTACTAGTATTATATTAGATTGTTGTTAAAAGTCTAAGGGTTATTGAATTTAAATCCCAACTTTCATTAATTAGTCGATATTGAATCCAACTCAACGAATATTTAGAGATGTTTAGTGACCTGAATGCTCTTTAGGTTAAGGTTATTAATGCTATCCATTGTCCGTATAGATATGTTTTTTTTTATTTACATCAGGTTGGGAAATGTAATGGAGTATGGAACATGATTGTAAAAATCGATAATGACCTTAATGATAAAGAGGTTATACATTTTTCTTCTATAAGAAAGAATGTAAGTAATGGCGAGACTACATTTTTAGCATGATGTTTGGTTGGGGATCGAACGAGTCTTGGTCTTGTTTCCTAGAATTTTTAATTAAGATTGTCTTCCAAAAAATCGAAAATGTAATGAGAGTTGGAATTGAAATTGGCGTAGGAATCTGTGGGGTGTGGAAGAATTCTACTTAGAGCTTTAATAGGATCTTCATAGTTATTCTTGGTTTGATGATATGGATTGTTGAGTTTGGGATCAGGATCCAAATTAGGTTTAATGTTAAGGATGTTAGGAAGTATATTGGTCGTTTTTTTTTCTTTTCAAAAGCTAATTAATCATTCGAATGGATGAAATCAGTTATTCCTAAAAAAGTCAACATTCTGGTGTGGTGTTTGCATTTAGATATCATCTTCCCACTGATAAAATTTGGGTAATAAAGGTTTGGATGTCCCAAACATTTTGTGACCTATTTGTTTAAACTCCGTGGACTCGGTTGATCACATGTTTTATGAGTGCCTTGTTGCTGTTAGAACTTTAATTAATGCGTTATCTAGATGCATCATCAACATAAAAATATGGGAAAGAAACAATCTATTCTTCCCAACACCAGCTCTCCAAATCAGACTGACTTCAACTAAATCTTCAATAGCTACATGTAAATCTTTCACTACCAAAATAAAAATGAATTGATATTAGAAATCACTCGATTTTAAACCTCTCTCCAACTGAAAGTCGAAAGTCTAAAGTCGAATTGCCATTACTAACATCCAAACCCAAATTTTTAGTTATACTTATTTTTATTTAAAAGAAAAAAAAAACATGAAACATTATTTAATAAATAAAAGATCAGTTTTTTCTGCCAAAAAGATGGATCCAAGTACGTGACTAAGATTATCATATTCATATGTATAACGTGTATTATATATTTCTAACTTTTTGCCCGTCTTTTTGTAGTTTGTACTTATTCGTCATTTTTCTTGTCATATCTCGTAGTCAGTTAAGTTC
>BJCN01335629.1:0-10300 GCA_018326445.1 Flaveria brownii
GTTGGTGCAAATATTCTCCTAAGTAGCGCTACTAATATTATCAGACGGTTCCTCATTCGAACTAATGGTTGTATCACAAATGACAGTAAGTCTCAAAATATTTTCAAAATAATACATCAACATAACCAGTAGGCTTTTTCCCCTAAAAACTTTACAAATACCAAAAGGGTCAAAAATGAGGCTATGAATCTCACCGTGTCTCCAAATTGGAACCTATAAAATAATTCACAAAATTAGACATAAATTTCTTTAAAATTTTTAGAACCTCAGATTTTATTAATTTTTTAAAATTCAACTATAAAACAGTCAAATACTTTTATCATAAAATTCTCAACATTTATTTTATTACACATAAATAGTTATAATTATTCCAAAGTCTCCAAAAATCACCAAAAATAGCTAATGTTACTCAAAAATCACCAAAAATATACAGAATATTATTTCGACAGTTTATAATATTTCATAAATTTTATAACATTTAATTCCCAACAGATTGTTTTCTGTAATTTCTATAGTGTTCCCAAAATTCATTAAAAATAGTTTCTGTAGTCCATAAACTCCCAAACGTTTACAGTAAGTTTCATATACAAAATAAAACATCATATAAATATATCAAAGTCTAACTCGTAGCAGATCAGTTTCTGTAAATTTTACAATAATCTCAATATTTAGAAAAAATAGTTATATAACTCCACAAATTATGAAGTTTATATATTCTGTATACTCAGATTTAAAATTAAATCCAAGATTTTCTCAGAATTTATTATATAATTTAAATATTTATTTCGATTTTTCTACTTCATAATACATAAAAATTCATATCTCAATTATAATAAGGAAAAAATTCTGAAATAATTCTATAGACCTTTATACTTTAAAAATATCATTATGTGAATTTATCAGAATTTTCTCGAATTATTTTGTATTTTTGAGTATTTTCTCTATTTTTAAATAATTTGTATAAATTATTTTACTAACTATATTTTTACTGAAAATTCTCAGAGTAATAAGTTAATATTTTCTAAAGATTTCCAATATTTATTCCCACAATCACAATTTATTTAGTATTTTTACTTAATTTCTTTAATATTTCAAGATTAAATTCTCATAAATTCAAAAATACATCTTTTATCAAGTTTTCTGATTTTATTACTGGTTCTTGATAGATATTAAGGTTTCAAAAATTTATTAAGATTAGTTTTGGTACATATACATGTACCAAAATAATTTATATGTGTTTATAAACACATATGTAAGTATTAAGTAAAAAAAAGATTTTTAAACCTTTACAAAGAGAGAGGAAGGTGTCTTGAGTTCTTGGATTCTTAACTTCTTTGTAAAACCGAGAGGTAAAGAGAACAAGGTGTTGATGGATGTTGGTGGTGGTGTTTGGCTATGGTGATGATGATGGTGTGGTATGGTTGTTGGTTGTTTATGTGAGAGCCGGGAGAGGGTGGAGCAAAGGTGGTGGTGGTCGATGGTTGTTTCATGTGGTGGTTTTGGTGATCATCTAACCGAGAGTTTATGTGGCTAAGTGCTTTGATTTATTAACTAGTTAATAACCCATTTAAGGTTTAACTCGAATTAGTAACTAATCGGTTTTAAGTTTTTAGTTAGTGTTTACATGTTAGTGTTCTATTTAGTTTTGTTTTGGTATCAAGATGTCTTGTTTTTGTGATGTCTGGTTGGGTTATTATATTGTTGTGAGACTTAATTTATACATATCACTCATACCTATTAATATAGATAATCATAAGTTTATGGGTGTATATATACATACACGCAAAAAAAATGTCTATAGACAGGCATAAATATATAGGTACATGCAACAACATGCATGTTCTAATTTTATGCATGCAAACATGCATACTGAATTTTCATATATATACATGCATATATGAATTTCTGATATATATAATATATATACATGCATGCATACGTAAGTTTTCTAATATATATGCATGCATGCAAACATGCATACGTACATTCCATATATATATACTGGACATAATAATAATATAATTTATTTAGTCGTAATAAAAATTGTCTATTTATTTAGGGTTGTCACAAGGGTCTATCATCCCCCAACTGCACAGTTCCATGGTCTCCCATCTTCAACTCTTTGAAGCACTGCTTATGAGGAGTCATATGGTATGAACATTCCGAATCCAATATCCATCTATGTTCATCCCCTTTCTTTGAAACCACTAGAACATCAGAACTCTCATAGCCATCAACAAAACTTCCAGGTGATGAACTCCCATACACCTTAGGCTTAGAGTAGTCTGCCTTCTTTCTTTTGCATTCTATACAATCCTATTTAAGGTGTTTATCTGAGTTGCATACAAAGCATATTTGCTTTCCCTTTTACTTTGATCGACACATATTCTTTGGCTTTATATTTCTGTGCTTAGGTCTCCCCCTTGCAACCAGACCTTCTGATCCATCGTCCTTGATCTCGGCCCTTTTTTGCAACTCCTTAGAGTTCAGCGGAGCCAATACTTCTTCCATTGACAGTGGCTCCCTGCCAAACATGAGAGTATCCATGAAATGCTCATATGTTTGGGGCAGTGATGATAAGAAAATAATGGCCCTGTCTTCATCCTATCCACCTCAATGTTTTCAAGGTCAAGAATGAGTTTGTTAAACTCATCTATATGATCTTCTAATGATCTACCCACAATCAATTGAAAAGTATACAACCGTTTCTTGAGGTATAATCAATTATCCAGGGACTTAGCCATGTACAGTGATTCAAGCTTTGACCACAAACTCGCTGCTAAGGTCTCTTTCAAAACCTCCCTAAGAACCCTAACCCCGAGGCTCAAGATGATGGCTGAATGAGCCTTCTCCATCACGTCTTTCTTATCCTTTTCAGCCACTGTTGCCGGAAAACCGCTTTCGCCCTTCAATGCATCTACCAAGCCTTGATGTACTCACAAGGCCTTCATCTTTAACCTCCAGAGACTGAAATCATTTTTTTCCATCGAACTTCTCGAGATCGAATTTCATCGACGATACCATATCTTCACCTGATTACTAACCTATCTCCTTTGATTTCACCATTCGATCGAGCACACGAGGCTCTCATACCAATTGTGAATTCTATCAGAAATTAATCGAAGATAGAAAACAAGATCAAAAAGATATCACTTCCAAGAACTTAAATTAATAACTATGAATGAAAGCCAATGAATACAACAATGAGCAAAGATCATTAAACAACAACCATACAATTGACTTTTAACAACTTGCCTCTAACCGATTGCAACAACCCATTTACAACTAAACCACTCAACAAAACAAGTTGACACATAAACAACCCCTAAACTATTACACAACTGCATAAGTGACCCACAAACTAAGTCAACTGACACATTGACAAAACAATTTGATGTTAACACTACTAACCCAACAAAACCCGATGAGGGCCTAATTGTAAGTGCCGTCTGGTGCTTAGCAAGTTTGTGTCACCATATTGATCGACTGATGTTAGGAGGTGTTTGGGATTGCTAATTAAAACTATTAATCTTTGTATTTTTTATGAAATAAGTAGTTTAAATATGGTCATTTTTCATTTTATCAATAATGATGCTTGTGCAGCTTCTAGAATCAGGATTAAGTAAGTCATGTAAGAATTTGAGAATTGAATTGCTAATCAATTTGAAATGGTAAGATTTTACGCTATGTTATTTCCCCAGCCATTAACTGCCAAGTTTCCTTACAATCATACTTGCATTTTGTATGTTATACTGGTAACAAGAATATCAAGGTATGATATGCTTAGAAGGATATTTTTATGAGTCAATATGACCAAGTAAAAGTCAAAAGCAGAAGATATTTCTGGAGTGGTTGCATGATGTGATAAAGTGGAGAAAGTGGCACTAGTGGATGACAGTTCATTATTTTTAATATTTATAATTCTACATGTTAGCTTGTTTTGGTAAGAGTGTTAGTTTCCTTTCCAAGTTTCCTTTCTTTCCTTGTAATCGTACGTTTATTTTCAAGAGAATACAGCAGAAAATTGTCCTATTCAGTCTTTCTTTTGTGATTAACACCTCTAATTACCAACAAAGTGATATCAAAGCAGTCAAGGTTGAACGTGCATGCCAAAGATCCTTTTGTTTAAACCCAATTTCGATTCTAGCATCTACATAAATTGCACAGAAAGAGACAAGCTCGGTCTCACTGCAAATTCAAACCCTCACCACCACAAACTACACCACATGGGCCATAAATATGGAGGCGGTGATGGATGCCCAAGGCCTATGGGAGTCCATTGAACTGGAAGAAGGAGTAGCCATAGACGAGAAGAAAATCAAAACAGCAAGAGCCTTCATTTTTCAAGCAATTCCCGAAGACGTCTTGGTAGAAAGCTCATTTACATACACTCAAAATCGATTTTGAGTCGTTGAAGATGAAGGAAGGAGAGTCGGTGGATGAATTTACGGGAAAGCTATCCAGAATGGTGTCATAGTACAACAGCCTCGGTTCAACGATAGAAGATGGTGTGCTGGTGAGAAAGTTGTTGGATTCGGTGCTGGAAAAATTTCTCCAACTCATGGCTTCAATCGAATAGTATTATGATATGGATGTGATGTTGTTCCATGAAGCAATTAGGCGCCTTAAGGTGTATGAGGACAGGTTGAAACTGAGGTAGGTGAATGCGGGTAATAACAATGGGTTGTTACTTGGAAAAGCTGATGTACGCACTGATCAAAAGACATTAGGAAGAGGTTTTTCTTTAATCAATCATGGAAGAGGTGGAGATAAAGGAGGAAGGAGCGGGTCACGTGGAAGAGGCTCCAGTAGGGGGCGAGGTGGATGCTGGGGTGGCGGTTCACATCATGAAGCTAACAACTCTAATTGGAAGCCCAAAGATAAAAAAAAACGTTAAGTGTTTTAAGTGTGACCAATTTGGTCATTACGCCTCAGAGTGTGAATCGGGTAAAAAGGGAATAAGGAAGTAAACTTAACTCAAGAAGAAGGTGCATTATTGTTTACAGTAAACGAGGGAGAAACATCAAAGGTGGAGCTTCTCAATAAAGAAAAACTATTCTCTCGATAGTTTGAAGTGAAGAGTGATGGGCATCGAGACAGTTGGTATCTTGATAATGGAGCGAGCAACCATATGTCGAGTGTAAAGGAACGCTTTGCTGAACTAGACGAGAATGTAACTGAGCAAGTTTTTTTTGGTGATGGATCTAAAGTGGAGATCAAAGGGAAAGGGATTATCCTGTTTGAATGCAAAAATGGAGATCAATTTATGATTAGAGACGTGTTCTACATTCCTTCCCTAAACAGCAACGTTATGAGTTTAGGACAAATGAGAGAAGATGGATACGAGGTAGTGCTACGTCAAGACTTCATAAAGATGTTCGCTGAAAAGGGGAGACTTATTATAAAGGTGCAACGAACAAAGAAAAGGCTGTATAAGATAAACCTGAAGGCAGCAACCCCGGCTTGCTTGATAACAAAGCTGGATGACGAATCGTGGGCTTGGCACACCCGATGAGGTCATGTAAATTTTCAAGCACTAGAGAAAATTTCAAAAAATCAAATGGTGAAAGGAACGCCAAACATACAACAACCCATGCAAGTATGCGAAGGGTGTTTAGTAGCAAAGCAAACCCGACACCCGTTCCTAAATAAGACACAGTGGAGAGCAAGTAGAATGTTAGAGCTTGTACAGGTAGACTTGTGCGGGCCCATTACACCATAAACTACAGGAGGTAATCTCTACTACATGTTAATCGTTGATGACTTTTGCAGGTTCATGTGGGTTTATCTACTGAAAACAAAAGATGAAACTATTACAAAATTCAAGAAATTCATTGCTGAAGTATAGAAAGAAAGTAGCTTTGAAGTGGGTATGCTTCGCACGGACCGAGAAGGAGAGTTTAATTCGCAGGAGTTCACTCAGTTCTATGATGAAAAAGGAATCAAGAGACAACTCATGGCACCACACACACCACAACAAAATGGTGTTGTGGAGCGTCGTAACAGAACCGTTATAAAAGTAACTCGATCTTTATTGAAGACGATGCCGGTACCAGATTGGCTATAGGGTGAAGCCGTGAGGCATGTAGTCTACATCTTGAATCGAGTCACTACGAAAGGCATTAAGAATGTGGCACCGTATGAAGCATGGATAGGGAACAAACCTGTTATTGCACACATCAGGGTATTTGGCTGTACTGCTCATGTAAAAAAGACCAGACCTCATCAGACAAAGCTGAGTGATAGAAGCATTGCCATGGTATATCTTGGAGTTGAACCTGGTAGCAAAGCACATCGACCACTAAACCCAAAAGAAAACCGAGTGTGGGTTGCAAGAGATGTTTTTAATGAAAAACGAAAGTGGACGTGGGAGTCGAATCAGAAAAACAAACGTCCAAGGCAGGCGGGCTGGGCTCATGTTGAAGTAAATAGAAAAGAAGTAAGACAGGAGACAAGTTTTGATTGTGGAGGTAACCCTGATTCATAAGATAACTCATATTTACATTCACCAACTTCTTCTTTACCGAGTATGCAGGGAGAACCGAATAGTGCAAGGAGAACCGAATAGTGCAGGGAGTGTCTCGACAGACGGAAAATCAAGTGGCGTGGGAGGTTCGGTCTCGCGTTCAACTCATGATAATACACCTCCCGAGGTTTTGCATCGATAAGCAAAATTTTAAAGTGACCGATCCTGTGGAAGTAGTTGAAGATGGTCTATTCTTGATCGATGGAGAGCCCTCATCCTACCATGAGGCTCTAGTCGAACAAGAATGGAAGAAAGCTATGCTAACAGAATTAGAAGCCATTGAACGAAACAAGACTTGGACTTTAGTCGATCTGCCAAGTGGACATAAGGCGATTGGACTGAAGTGGGTTTTTAAGTTGAAGAAGGATATTGATAGGAGCGCTACGAAACACAAGGCTCGATCGGTTGCATGGGGGTTCGTACAGAAGAAGGGAATAGATTTTAAAAAGGCGTTTGCCCCCGTGGCTAGGCTAGAAAAGGTCCAGCTACTATTGGTGCTAGCAGCAAAAGAAGGTTGGCTTATACATCACCTGGATGTGAAATCAGCATTCTTGAATGAGTATTTAAAGGAGGAGGTGTATGTACGATAACTGGATGGATTTATGATAAAAAGTAATGAAACGATGGTGTACAAACTAAATAAGGCCCTCTATGGGCTGAAGCAAGCACCCAGGGCATGGAATGCTCGACTTGATCGATCACTTAAAGAACTCGGTTTTGTAAAATGTACACAGATATACCGGTTGAAAACACAGACACACACTATTATAATTGGTGTGTACGTGGATGATCTTATTGTGACTGGAACTAATCAGAAGGGAATTGAAGAGTTCAAGAAGAAAATGAAGCATATTTTCGACATGAACGACTTGGGTTGCTTTCATACTACCTGGGAATCGAAGTTGAGCAAGATGAGCATGGTATTGCTCTAAAACAGTCCGCCTATGCAAATAAAATACTACAGACAGTATCAAAGTCTTATGGACTCAAAGTTATGCTTGACAAAAGATGAGAATGACAAGGAGGTTGATCAAATGCAATATCGAAGCCTTATTAGAAAAATGAGATATCTAATTCACACACGACCTGATCTCGGGTATACTGTTGGTGTGGCAAGCAGGTACATGGAAAAGCTGAAAGAGATTCATTATTTACTAATGAAACAGATTTTGAGATATATAAAAGGAAAAATGCATTATGGGCTGAAGTACTCAAGAGGTGGTGATGGGATAGCAGCTATGGAACAGATATAAATGACAGGAAGGGAACCACCGATGTGGTCTTCTATTTCTCTGGAAATTTGATTACGTGGGCATCACAGAAGCAACAGACTATTGCACTGTCTTCGTGTGAGGCGAAATTCATGGCTGCCACCTCCGCGACTTGCCAAGGATTGTGGTTGAGAAGTCTCATAAGCGAATTGACTGGAAGTGAAGCACAGAAGGTGACGTTGTTAGTCTATAACGAGGCTACCATAGCATTGATGAAAAACCCGGTATTTCATGGTTGTAGTAAACACATCGACACAAAGTATCACTTCATAAGGCAATGTGTCGAGCTGGAGCAAATTCAAGTGGAGCATATTGGAGGTAACTTGCAGAAGCTGACATACTTACCATGGCTATGCCACAGATAAAATTCGCTGAAATGAGAACATTATTGGGCATGCATGGAAATGGAAGCTCACATTGAGGGGGAGTAGTATGAGTCAATATGACCAAGTAAAAGTCAAAAGCAGAAAATATTTCTAGAGTGGTTGCATGACGTGACAAAGTGGAGAAAGTGGGACTAGTGGATGGCAGTTCATTGTTTTCAATATTTATAATTCTACATGTTAGTTTCTTTTGGTAAGAGTGTTAGTTTCCTTTTCAAGTTTCCTTTCTTTCCTTGTAATCGTACGTTTACTTTCAAGAGAATACAGCAGAAAATCATCCCATTCAGCCTCTCTTTTGTGATTAACACCTCTGATTACCAACAATTTTAAGTTACTTTTTAAATCTTTTGGCATCCTATGTTGATCAATTGTTTCACAAGAGCCAAAACAAACTCGCTCAATCATCAAAGCAGGGATGCAGTTCATGCAAATGAAATTCGATGAAAGACATTTGGAAAATTTTATCATTTTAAGAAAAAATGAAAGATGAAAAACCAAGTTATTATGGATTGATTTCATATATTGACGAGCTACAATTAGGCATGCGGCTGCTGCTGGAATTCTTCAATCTCAGGTGTGCTCCTTTTTAGTTTCTTGTTTTGCTGGCAATTCGGTTTTTTTGAGTTTCATTTCAAAATTAAACATTGCAACAAAGGTTTTTAAGTACATTGATAGGCTTTGAATTGGTTTTTTGAATACACAACACCCATAGAACATACAACTATTTAAATGTTTATAGAATGGAGGAGGGGAACAGCCCTAAATTTCAAATTCCATTCAATTCAATTCTTTACAAACAAACGCTCCCTAAGGGTCCTAAGCTTCAGCCCTAAATTTCAAATTCCTTCATCGTATGCAGAGATCTAAGCATGAAGAAAAATACAGTGAAATTAAATTGATTGTTGGGTGTCTAAATGATATCAATTTTCGATTGTGGGTGGTAATATGAGGCTCATTGGCTGTTGATGGTGAATGTGTAGGTTATGGGCGACAACAATTGGAAACCCGATTATCCATATCCGAATAACCAACCCCAGCCGATCTCACCCGTACCCTGTGACAACCCTAAAAATATTTTATATATTACGTCTAAAAATTTTCTTTATTACGTTACAACTATGAGTTATATTTAGTATATATATTATGAGTATACGTATGCATGGTTGCATACATGCATATATATGGAAACTATACGTACGCATGTTTGCATGCATACACATAAGTTGATGATTCTCGTGTGCATGTACGTTAAATACCCAAAATCTACACATACGGTATATAAATACAAAAGTTTACGTATGCATGTTACATATGTACATGGAAAAATTCCTTGGTATGTTTGTATTTGTGTACGGTTAGAATGTATATCTATACTACTATTATAATGCAGGAAGCATGGGCAAGGAGGTAATTTCCCCCAAACGTAAGACGCGCGTTTTCTTCTCCCTTCTCCCACCCTCGCCGGTCGTCTGACCTCCCGGCTCCCTTCAAACCCCATTCAATTGTTGCGCCTTTTCTCCTCCTCACCACCGGTTTAAGACACTTCTTTCATTGGAATGGAGGTTCAATCGACTGCAATTTGCATCCACACGAAAGAAGCTTCATTACACTCTTCTTCTTCTTTATTAACATCATTTCCCTTGGTGTGCGGTTTCTGTGTATAGAGTTGGGGAAATAAGAAGCAGATGAAGATCCCTGTGGTCACCGTCTTTGTAGCTTCGATTCGTGTTCCTGTTAACTCCAATTTTCATAAACCTCTTAGAGGCGTTGTTCCTAAGGAGCTTACTGACCGTCTCACTTCATTTCGGAATCAAATTGCTCTTCTCGCGCAACAAACAGGTTTGATTTGCCCTAATTGAGTAATTTTGATCAATTGTTGTAATATGCAATCTGCCGGTTTCAAGGTGATGTTTTTATTTCAGTCTTGTTTCTATTGTCAGCCTAGGGTTTCGATCGAGATCCAAATCCCATTGTGACCCAATTCATCGCCTTCCATTCCTTTCTAGCGAAGGTGATTTGGCTTCTTATCTCTTTCGATTGTGTTAACTTGTGTTGTTTTAATCTTAGTTTTCTTTGTATCAATAGAGTTTATTGATTTTGTTCATAGACTTTAATGTTGT
>BJCN01335637.1:0-15125 GCA_018326445.1 Flaveria brownii
CATCTTAACAGCCTCGGATGACATTCTGTTGCAGCAACTTATTAACATCTTATCCCGGGAATTCGCCATGTCCGATCTTGGACGCCTACATCATTTTTTGGGCATCAATGTTACACATACTAAAACTGGGTTGTTCCTCTCTCAACAAAACTACACTAATGACATTCTCGCCTGAGCCAATATGACGAACTGTAAGCCGTGTCATACCCCGGTTGATACTGCCTCGAAGCTAAGTTCAACATCCGGCCCCCCAGTTTCCGACCCTTCCTTCTACCGTAGCATCGCCGGTGCATTGCAGTATTTAACGTTTACCCGCCCGGATATCACTTATGCATTTCAACAAGTGTGTCTATTTATGCACGATCCTCGCGAGCCCCACTTTCATTTTCTGAAACGCATTTTGCGTTACTTAAAGGGCACGAATGATCATGGGTTGGTCCTACCCCCATCTGCTTCGTGCAAACTCACTGCCTATTCAGATGCTGATTGGGGGGATGCCCCGATTCACGCCGATCAACCTCGGGATATTGTGTCTATCTTGGAAACAATCTGGTCTCCTGGTCATCTAAGCGACAAGCCACTATATCCCGCTCAAGTGCCGAAGCCGAATATCGCGGTGTAGCAAATGCAGTGGCCGAAACCAGCTGGTTGCGTAATTTGTTGACCGAACTCCATGTCACTGTTCAACAAGCCACACTCGTATATTGTGACAACATATCTGCCGTTTACCTCTCGCAGAATCCGGTACAAACACTTTGAGCTTGACATTCATTTTGTTCGCGAGAAGGTTTGAATCGGGGCGGTTCGCGTACTTCACATTCCTGCAGATTATCAATATGCGGACATTTTCACTAAAGGATTACCACGGCAACTCTTTCATCGGTTCAAATCCAGTCTTTGCATCCAGCCTCTTCCTGCTGCGACTGAGGGGGTGTATTAACGTGTATATACATATATATTTAGATATTATTGTGATGTATTTAAATTAGGAGATAAATCTCTTTGTATTTGGTAATTATCTTTTCCCCGAATATCTCAATAGGTTGTATTGTATTTATACCCTATTCAATGGAATGATAATCTCAAGAGATTCAACCATTTACAGGTTTATGCAAGTGTTTTTTGGCATTGCTTTTTCAGGGAAAGCTATTGTTGATGGCAACAGCTACTTACCCACTTCCACCACCATATTGCAGGCTATACAAGGTTCATGAACATGACCCTACCTCTGTTCCAGAACCTCCCCCTCCTATTCAAGGGACTTACCTCCTAATATGGCTTCAGTGTAAATTTCTTTATAAGAATACACACTTTTTTTTGAAATAACATATTTTCCATTATATATCAGGTTTTGATCACATAGAGTTCTGTTATGATGAACATTTTTTTGAAATGTTAGTACTTGTGTTGTTGCATTCAGAACATGTCATCCAGGGGACTTTATATATTATAAACACCTGTTTTCATAATCTTTCGCATCCCTTTAATCACGAATTTTTTGATTTGTTTTTATCACAATTTTTATAAATTACAAAATATTATTGTCACATTGTTTCTGGCCCCCTTTTAACTCCTTCATGTTTGTTAACCTGTGTTTTATTATTATTAATTTAATAATTTTTAGACTGATGATGCTCTACCGTGTTTGGAAGATCAGGGTGTTTCTCAGTTGTACCCAAAAGGCCCAAATGTTGGTAGGTTATCCTTTCTTTTTCTGTTAACTATTGTTGTATCCACAAATGGCAACATCTTATTGATAATATAACAGCATGGTAAAATCTCTTTAAAAGTTGCATGATATTTGTCACGTACATACATGCTAAGGTCACCCTCATATTATATAGATTTCAAGAAGGAACTGAGGTCACTAAACAGGGAACTGCAACTGCACTTTTTAGAGCTAGCATATGTTTTAATAAATTAATAGTGACCGTCGCATATCCAAAATTAGCAGCATGTTTAATCATTTAGCAGAACGCTAAATTCCCTTAAAAATTGCATAATATTTATCACTTGGACCCATACTAAGGTCACACTCATATTATCTAGATTTCAAGAAGGAATTGAGGGCACTAAACAGGGAACTGCAACTGCATATTTTAGAGCTAGCTGACTTTTTTCTAGCCATGGAAACAACCTCTTGCACAAAATTGTGCAAGGAAAGGTTGCGTACATCAGATCGCTTCGCGATTCGGCCCCTCCCCGGACCCTGCGCAAAGCGGGAGCTTCATGCACCGGGTACGCCCTTTTTTTTGTTATTATTGTTAGATATAATTACTTACCCCAAATAAAACCCTTTTCAGGCAAGAGCAACACTCATTCACATACTCAAACTTCAGATAGAAAGAAGAAAGCAAGCTGTGGAGGACATCAAAAGGTATGTGTTGTTCATTGTATTCTACAAGTGTCAATTTCATCCCATTTACTTATCATTGGGTCAATTGGGTTGTTTCTATGATTCTATATCAAACGGGTCTAAGACTGAAATAAAAAGGGGATAAAAGGAAAACGGGTCAAGTTGGTTGAAAGTCACATGAGTTATCTTCTTTCAAAGCATTAAACTTCCTTAATTGATTTAATTGAATATATAAATTATTAGTGTAATAATTTTGCTTTTGTAAAGGATATCTGGAGACCATCCAACTATTCAATGTTTTTTCCTTAAGCCACCCAATCTTTAAAACTACTTTATAGGTCACTCAAGTATCCATATAGTTTTGTTTGTACCAGATGCAGCCATGAACCTGTTGAATGATGAAAATGCTCTTAAATTTTAAACCAGTCTATGGTTCTTTGCTTTACAAAACAGAAATGGTAACCACGGGTGTTTTTGTCTTTTCAAACTAAAGGCATTTTCATCATCCAGCATGTTTTTGGCCTGATTCGGTATTCAAAGCCACATATTTGGATGGATTATAAAGTTTAAAATGGAAAAAAACGTTTTTGCGGGTCAACCCTCTTTGTGTGTTAATGTATATAACTTGTTTTTATAGTTTTTAGAGCTATAAACTTAAAATGATTTGTGTATCATGCTAAAGACTCTTTCTGAATACTGTCCTTGGCACACTCGCATCATATATTTTTGTAACTACGAGAACCAATACCTAAAAGCTCAAGGGACCCCGTCAATACCGTGCTAATCTAACCAGTGGAATAAGGTAAAACGTAGCTTACGCTGGGCTAGACTTTAACCTCTGAGACCTTTGCTAGGGGGACCTCAAGCGCCACTTTCTGTCATCCTCTTATGGGTTAACTTTCTAAGTGTTTTGTTTCTCAATAACTGCTACGTCATATTTTTTACATAAACAGGCAGTTGCAAGTAAAGTTTATCAAGATTCTAAAAAACCAAATTTGAGGCCTTAATTACTTTAAAAACAAAACTTTGAGGACCAGTAAATAATAACTCAACAATTACGTAGGCTACTAGACTAGTGGCTTTTGGCCCAATGGAATCAGCAGAAATCTTTCATTTTCTTTGAAGACATTGATATACTGTTTCTAATAAATAAATAAATAAATTAGGAAAATGAAGGAAGAATACAAAATTGGAGTCTTTTCTGAATTTATTGGTATGTTTGCTTACTAGGAGGAGAGAAGAATCACAAAGACTCCTCAAGGAAACACTTGGGACAAAGTAAACATGCAAGTGTTCAGACATGAACCTAACCAAACCAAACCACCAACTGGAATCAATAACGCGTTCACATTCTGGTTGTTTCAATATTTAGGTGTCAAATTGTCGAGTACGTACTTTCTTACCAATTGCGATAAAACTCGTTATTAGCAGGTGAAATATGATTACCTAGCTTCACCCTTAATGTAACCTAAGGTGAGTAATGTTGCTTCTATATGATATGAGGTTTCTTTTTGTTATCTACATATGCTATTTTTCAGTCATGTAATACCTTTTTTTGCCAACTAGAATTCGCCAAGTATTGAGACAATTTACTGTTTTGATACCTACAAATTTACAGTAATACTGCATAGACTGTTTTAACTTTCAAATGATCAAGACTTTCATTTATTGCTTTCTCCTTGCTCTAAATCTAATGAAGCCGTCAAACTACAACCCTCACCACCAGGGTGCAGAAGCAGAAAGAATCAAAGTCCTAGCCCAAGGGATCGTCATGGTGGTCGTGCTAGAGATTTTCCTTCTAGCCTTTTGGTTCACGACCGTTGTGTTGATTGCAGGTTTGTTCTCATCAGACACTTGATACGTTTATTACCATGATTTATTTTAAGTTTTCATTGTTATCCTGTCATTTCCTTACTAAAAGAGTATATATTGACATTTGATGGTAAGTTGCTAGTTAAAATCTTTGATTGCTATTTCTACACAGCAAGATGAAGATATGATTAGTAATTGCTATTTGAGAACTATACATACTTTTCCTTTTTCAGAAACCTCTATTACTATGCATTTATTTTTCTTATTATTGTTCATCATTTATTTTCCCTTTGCATGAACACAAAATAGTTTGAAGAAAATTGATATAAAAGTTTGTTTTTAGCTCCGAAATGGTGATTGTTTATTCTTTGTCATTTGTTTCTCTAATTTGTAGTAGTTTGGTTTACTTATACTTTCTATATTTACACCTATAAAAACTCTTGTCAATCCTGAAGTTGAAGAGGTTTGAACTATTTTCTTGAGAGTTGATAGTAGTGGATATTTTTAGGGTTAAATTGTCATTAATAAAGTGTTAGAAATAATGGCAAATCACTGAAGCAAATGTATTAAATAGTCTTCCTTTCAAGTGATGTAGCCCATCATGTTCAGGCAGGATGGTGCAAGTGGAAAGCGACATCATCAGGAATATTGTGTGATAAGAGGTTCCCAACACGACTAAAGGGGAAACTATATAGAGTGGCAGTTCGTCCGGCTATGTTATACGAAACAGACTGTTGGGCCATGAAGAAATCGCACGAGAGACAAATAGAGGTTGCAGAAATGCGAATGCTAAGGTGGATGTGTGGACACACGATCCTGGATCGGATAAGGAACGACGTCTTTCGGCAGAGGTTACAAGTGGCTTGTATCACGGACAAAATACGAGAGGGAAAATTGAGATGGTTTGGGCACGTGAAGAGGAGACAGATGTCAGTGTCTGTTAGAGCAGTAGAGCGTATCATCTTAGATGGTAAGAGAAGTAGAGGAAGACCTAAGTTGACCTGGGATGAGATGATTAACCGGGATATGGTAGAGTTGTATCTCTCTGAGCATATGGTCGAGGATAGGACTGAGTGAAGGCATAGAATTAAAGTCAGGGACTACTAGTGGGCCTTGACGTGATAGTCTGCACGTGATGTGTAGGGTAACGTCATTTGTCCAATGTAGGTGAAGTCTTAGGTGCAGTTTGTTTTTTCTGCAGGAAAACGTCTGCAGTTTGCGGACCACATCTGCAGACATCTGCAGCAGAAGAGGTGGACCAAACGTCTGCAGTCTGCAAGAAAAAGACTGTTTGTTTTTAACATCTGCAGAATGCTGAAATATTTTGTAATTAAAGCCTATTTTAATTACAGAACCAAATAAACTAACAATTTAATTGCAAACTCCAATTGCATGATTTAGAACAACAATTAGACAAAAATCAAGCAAAGCTCTCAATTAAATTAACTCAAACAACACAACAAAAAGATAGAATGTATTCAACTAAAATTATTAGCTTAAACATATATAACACATTAAATTCGCGAGTCTTCTCTTGAATATATTCAGTAGCTTGATTCAAAATCTATGGATAACAAACTAACATAAACATACACAACAACCTAGTAGAGTAGCAATAGAAAACAATCAATTGGTAGACAAACACAGAAACACTTCAAATATCAAACAACCTATTTCAAATATTAAACTTTTTTTCCCTATCTCCACCTCCGATCCTGCTCCAATCTCAAAAGATTCAATATCTGCAAGATTCTTCAAATCAACAACAGAGAGCTCATCGAGCCACCTCACGACCAAATCGGCTGTAGGAAGGTATACCCGGAGGGGAGCCGGCTAGAGGAAGGCGTCGCCGGAGGGGAGCCGGCTAGAGGAGCGTGGCTGGAGGAAGGCGTCACCGGAGGGGAGCCGGCCGGAGGAAGGCGTCGCCGGAGGGGAGCCAGCTGGAGTAGCGTGGCTGGAGGAAGGCGTCGCCGGAGGGGAGCCGGCTGGAGGAAGGCGTCGCCGACGATTGATGGGGGTGGATGTAGCGGTCGGTGGGCGAGGCGGACCGACGGTGGCTGGCTGCGACTGGTGGGGGGCGAAGGTGGTGAGGGGAAGGAGATGGGGAAGAGGTCGATGTCTTTTGAGGGTGATGGGAGAGCAGTTGGTTTTTGGGGGAAGGGGAGAAAATTTTAGGTGAGAAGAAGGTTAGAAGATGTTATAAGAGGTGGTGCAATGTCTTCTCCATGCAGACGTCAGGAAGACGTTTTTTAATGAAACGTCTTTCAAAAATCAAACAGTCTGCGCACTCAAAACCTCTTCTCGCGTCTGCGTGCACGCAGATGAAGAGGTGGGGAAGAGGTTTTAAAGAAAAACAAACAACCCCTTAGTGACCAATCGTGTTGCGAGTTGACAAACAGTAAAAATCAAACCTGTAATGTTCTGCAAATCCACTCACTATTAAAAAATAAAAATAAAAAAAAGGAAAAGAGACTTTTATCAACGAAAATTCCTGGATAGACGAAATAAAATTCCAAAAGGAAAAAAATAGAACTCTCTCTTTTAGTGGTAGTTGGTGGTTACCAATGGATCAACAAATTTTCAAAATAAAAAAAAAACATTTTCCACGTTTGTCAGCGATTCATTAAACAATATTATACGAATCATTATAGACATTATGGCCATGTTACAACCCAACATGATCGATTACGACCTAATTAATAACAAATATTAACCAAGGTCTCATTATGAGAAGTGAGCTGACTCATTTAAGCCCATTTTAGCTTATGAAGATCATTTGCTTCGTTTAGTATTAAGCCATTGACAACCATCTTGTTTTCTTTGTTGTGACCTATTAGGTCACATCATCTCTTTTTATTTTATTTTTTGTTTTTTCCAATTTTATATAAAGTCATCCTAATTTTTTTTTCGTTTCTCTTAAAAAACAAAATCAAAAGTTGGCGGTGAGTGCTAAAACCCGGTGAATATTTACCGGGTTGTAACACCGAGGAACCAGGGCACAGTATTCTCAGCCGGCCCGATTATTTCCAAAATCTCCTAGATTTGTTCAAGACTCCACTCCGTGTGCTCTTATCTGGACTTGGGCCCTGGCTTTACCAGCCCACTGACTAGGTTGTTTCTAGCATAGTAACTAAGTAACATGCCTCATGCCGGTCCATTTACTTTTTGCTTTATTTCATTTGTTTATTTATTACAAGAGGGATGATAATTATGTAAAACTAGTCTTAAGCCACCTGCGTTGCAACGGGAACGTTAAATCATGTCAAGTCCCACCACCGCCAGTGACCACTAACATTCAAAAAGCTCGTAGTAAAAAACTAATAAAATAAACGAAAAGTAGGTGTCAAAATGTTAACCGCGTAGGCGGAACGTAAAACATCTAGAACAATAAGTAAGCCAATCTAGAACCAGAGCGTTGTGACGGGGAAAATATAACGGTAAAAACGTTGAACCATACACGCACGCTGCGGTGAGCTCACTTGCAAAATTTCAACCGAACCGTAAAACAAAAAAATTATAAAACATAAAAAAGTATGAGAGATAAAAGTTGAAAGTAAAAAAAAATATTTGGGTCAAATTGTAAAAGGATAAAAGCATTGTGTTAAGATAAAAAAGAAGTTAATGATTAAAAAAAGAGATAAACATGGATACAACCTATTAAACATATTGTACAACTTATTAAACATAGTAAAATTGATAATTAGTAATATATAAATACGTAAATTCTATCATTGTAGCTAATATAGAGTTTGTAACATTAGTCTACTCATCAAAATAATTTTGTACATTTTATTGAATTAAACTGGTTCATTTTTAGGTTACAACATGTTCAATTTGTTAGTCGATTACTTTTATAAATACAAATATTCTGTAAAGTTATATAAAATTTGTAAATTGTAACTAGTTGTTTTTTAAATTAAGTTATCAAAATGAAAGGATTAATAACTCTTGGTGATATATAACTTAAATATGTGTTATAATCATAAATACACATGTTTAATTTTTAAATAAGTCGGTAGAACTTGCACACTGAGATCGTTAATTGGTAAAAGTTTTGTAAATATTCATGTGCATCGTAAAATGTATAATTTAATGTGATATTGCTTTACAAGGAACTTCACATATCAGAAAATGATAAATTAATATTATTACACGAATGTTATAGTTAGTGTAAGAAGGTAAAAAACTGAATTAATATTATTAAATCGTTAGGTTATAATTTATAGAGATAATAATAAACTCTAGAAACCTAACTGTACCGGTAAGCTCATATAATAAACCTAATATCTAATACTCCCCCGCAATCAAAGCCGAAGTAACCGGACGCTAAAACTGGAAAACAAAAAAACATAAAACCAACAATAATAAGATAAACATGCTTCGATTGATTCATATATCCAAACTTTTACTAACAAATTAGTATTATGCTTGATCTTGTTATCCATATTTTGATTGACTATGCTATTTCTAGTTTGCTTGATTCTTCATGGTTCTTGATTCTTGAAATAACAAGTTGAGAACTGGTGATCGTATTCGTTGGCAATGTATCGAGGCTAGTAGCCAGTGGTCACTTGGATCCATAGATCAAGAGATGAAATGTATAAATATCATAAGAAACCTTAAAAACTTAACCGGGTCCGTTAATAATTCAATCTAATCTTTACCATATTATAGTTTCAACCCACCCATAAAAAGATTACTCATCTGACCCATCACCCATCTGATCATTTTAAGCTTTTACTAACCCACACATAGTTTTTGTAGAAAATTTGAAATCAAACTTGAATAATCAGATAGTCTTGAAGAACACTTTCAGATCGAAATTATTTGGTGGTTCATCCGAAAAAATCATTTAGATATAACTCAGACGAGATCAGAAACTAGTATGTATTATAGTCTCAATCCACCCATAAAAAGATTACTCATCTGACCCATCACCCATCCGATCATTTTAAGCTTTTACTAACCCACACATAGTTTTTGTATAAAATTTGAAAGCAAACTTGAATAATCTGAGAGTCGTGAAGATCACTTTCAGATCGAAATTATTTGGTGGTTCATCTGAAAAAATCATTTGGATATAACTCAGACGAGATCAGGAATTAGTATGTATTATTGTATGATTTTCGTGAACTGGAAGAGAATTCGAGAGAGACCGAAATGATGTAACAATTCAATTTTCAGGAGAGGGGAAAAACTGTCATCTTTGGCAGATATATTTTCAATTCAAAACAACTAAAAATGTGTCTTTTTTCCACTCTGTCCCTTGGACCCCGTCACGGGCTCCCACCCCTTGGACCCCGCTACCAGGGGCGTTGCCCCCTTGAAACCTCCATTGCTTAGGGGCTTCGCCGTTAAGGAGGTTTTCAATTGAATAACACAATAAATTCAAATAAGTGTACACTCTGCATCTCCTGACTTGTTTGATGAATATTGTGATCACATTGTTCGTTAGTTAATCAAATTACACTAAAATATCTTATAGTTTTATTACATATTTTTAGCAAAATTAACTTCTGATCGATAAGAACATCTTACAACTTGTAATAACATTATTAAACTATACATAGGCTAGTAAAGTCTCAAAGCTCCACTTTGGGCATCCTCATGGCCACAGGTAGATCATTCTTTACCCATGCAAGATAGCCCCCTCCCATGTTGTATACATGCTTGAATCCCTGTAAATATTTAACTAATAATCACTACATTATGTATATTTATATTAAATCTAAATTTGTCTAATGTTGTGAAACAGAATATGAAAACTTGTTTTATGACAAAAATAAAAACATACCGCTTCAAGAAGAACATTTGATGCGTATACTGATCGAACCCCGGATTGACAACCCTTTGAACATAACATTCCAACATCAAAGATAACAATTCATAAACTATATAAATTTGTTGCGTTTGAGTATTTAGAATATGAAAAATCTTCAACAACAAAATTAATATTAAGTTGATTTACCACAACAATATGATCACCCTTGTTGCACAATGAGAGTACATGTTCCAGGAAGTTGTCATTCTTCACCCTACCTGAAATTGCACAAAAATTCCACTTTAACAAAGGAAAAAAAATATTTATTATAAAAGGTAACGTTGTTGTGTATACTGTATACTTAATATCATATATGTCACTCATAAACCTTTTTTTTAAATTTATTTATAAGTAATTTGTACATTTTATGGTAATGGTATAATTTGACTTCAGTTTAATGATTTTTCCCCATGTTTAACACACTTTTCAATTGGAATTAGACATGACCTAAAACACGATACAACCGCATCACAGAAATATTCAAATTTTTTAGTTGATCAATTCAGCATTTGTTAAACATGTTATGTTTAGATTGAGTTGTCTAACCCATCTAAAATGATTTGTGTTCGAGTTGTATCAATATTATAATGATCTAATCTATTTTCAATTAGAGAAAAACCGATATAAAGAATAAACTTATGAGTTTCACATGACAACCCGTTTATAACTTAATGACAACACCTTTAAAATCCGTCAATTTATTTGCATTGTATTACATGGTTTCAACTGCGTCCGTACGTGTAAGATTTGATTATTTCACACAAACAAATATGCGTAATTTATCAATTTCAACCGTACACCTAACATCTCAAAGTCTTCCCACAAGTCACTACACCCAATACTTAAAATATGATTAAGCTAGGGGGAAATTTTTCACAATATCCCTTTTTGACATAAAATTTTATCAAAATGTCTTCAAATGATTTTCTTTTAAAATGTCCATCTAGACAAGGCGTCGATGCCCCCTTTATATAGGGCACAGGCGCCTAGCCCCTCAAAATCGTGCACGTATTATGTAGAGACGCCCGTCTGCGTTGCAGAGGCGTCCAACACAAAAAAAACACATGTATGATTTTAAGTGGCCTGTTACACAGACGGTCTGCCCCCGGTTTTAAGGAGGTGCTGACTCCTTATATGGAGAGAAAATTTGAAGGATATTTTGAATAAAATAAAGTAGAAAATGAACAGTTTAAGAATTTTCCCTTTAAATAATATGATTTCAAGTATAACAATAATATAGCCAAAATGATAAACTTACCTTGATAGGTATCAATCATATATGGAACGTTAAGAACACCATCAACACCAACATGTCCTTTCATAAATTCTTCCGAAGTCCTATCAACAAAAGAAACACACAATAACATGTAAACCATCTACAAAATCAACAACAAACAAACAAACATACCAGTGTATCCCGCTGAAAGCAGGGTCTGGGATACAAAATCAACAACACTTACATTAAATTGATCCAAAACGAAACAAAACATAACTTAATTAACACACAGAATCACCTAACGTCAAGATAACGGTAGTCGCCATCGCGAAGAACACGATTCGCTTTATGAACATCAATGGTGATCACATCTGTTTCTGAGCTACAAGACCGAACCATAAGAAGAAGAAGAAGACAGATGATTGAATATGCATACCCTGATTGAGTGTTCATGATGAAGATTGAATGGATTTGAAGAATGTTTGAAGAATAAATACGATGAAGATGACAATACAACATGATGATTGATGAAGAAGATGATACGAGTGTAATTGCTTACTTGGTGCGCCCACAGATTTGTTCGGATTGATTTCGACTGTTTGTGGACTTACCTGCACACAAAATTGGTTTTCGAATAAGATATTGTATTTATTAAAAGGGAAGATTTAGTTTCTTTTTTGTTAGTTTTGCTTAAAGTCATCTTAAATAATCACAAAGCAGCTTTACATGTTTTGAAATTCTTTTTATTATTACCAAACTATGTTAGTACTCGTGTATTACAAGGGTTTATAAATAATTAAAATATTAAATAATTAGTAATAATAATTTATTTATTATAAAATGATATCTTTAGATAAGATATGATTAAAATTATATATGAGTAAAGACTATATATATATATATATTTTTAATAACAAAATATATATTTTGTTCCAAACCGAACCATTTTAAAAGATGCCATTTTTAAAAATTTTCTTATTATAACTCCGAATTTTAATTATTTTTGTTTTATAAAAAATTATTTTTTCAAAAAACCAAATTTAAAGTACTTCATAGTTTTAAAAAAGTTTAATGTTCTAGAATAATTTTTAATTTATTAAAATACCTTTTTTGACTTATATAAAACCTATTTTTAATATAAAAAATATATATTAGGATTAATAGTTAATGTAATAATTTAATAGAAGAGAGAAACGAGAAAATTAAAATTAAAAAGTCTATAATTGTATCAAATGTCCATTTAAAACCTTCTTTTATTATAATAGATAGATATTATATATTGTATTAGAAACTTTATATTAATTTGAAGTTTAAAAGTAATATATTATAATATATAAAAACATTTGGTTGGTATGTACATTGAACTCTCGTATATTTGTACATTAACTACTAAGGTTTGATTATTTACAATAGAGTCCCTGACGCATTCACAAACTTATTCTCATTTGATCTCTATGTCCTTCCTGTTTTCCGTCACACAGAGAGAGAGAGACGTGCATTTTTAAGACAAACTAGTGGTTTTCCGACCGCGCTTCGCGGCGAGTGAAAACATTAATGCAACAGAGAATGACCACATGAATCGGAATCCGCTTAACTTATTATTGAATATCATAATCTTAGATAGTTAGACGCTCTCTTCGTGGGTGCACCAACCATTTTACTTACTAAAATTTTGATTTCAAAAAACCATTGCCCGATACCGACATGTAACAAAACCGATTAGGTTATTAAACATTGCAAATTTGCAACAATGTAAAAATTACACTTATGAACATCAGGTAACAAATAAAAGTAATCCACATATAATCAACTTCATTGAAACCAATAGAACTATAATGACCATGTGAACCCCAAAATCAATTAATCCTTGAATGGAGTTTCAGGTTTTTCACCAATATTGATGATGAAGACAATTAGTTTCTTAAAGAACTTCATATAGCAATTAGCAAACTCTTTTTTTCTCCTTTGATTTCTCAATCTAATACACACACAAACTCTTGTCATTCCAATCTTAAAACCCTAATCTACTTCTCTAGTTCTTACATTTGCAGCAATAAATACCGACACATTAATCTATTGAATTTGGAATGCTCTGTTCTATTCTTTTTGCACGTACAGGTACACTCGTCAATCGAAGAAAGAAGGCCCATAAATCACAAATTCGAATAGTTTTAACCCTTACAATTCTTCTTACTTACGACTGGGAATAGAGATAACAATTAAAACGATGAAATCTTATAAAAGGAACACAAAATCGTCACAAAATCAACCATCGTCATCGTCATCGTCATCGTCACCGGCAGCCATAGGCAATGAAGGCGGTGGCGGTGAGCGGTTGTTTTCTCTCCCTACAAATGAACCAGAGAGTCCCTCTTATCTCTCTCTCTCCTTCCATTAGCTAATCATTGTATATTTGTATACAAATTACAAAGAGGATACAAATCACCAACAACAACACTCATCATTCATCAAAATAACCCTAAACACATTCAACCTCACACACAACACACACCGACACTTTAAATCATAAATAAATTGATACAATCATACAAAAACCCCTAAATCCATACTCAAATTTCATCATCAAATCACAGTGAAATCCAAATATAATAACTTACATGATCAAAGACGAAACCCCAAGAATCAACCCCACAGCAGCAAATCCAAAACCCTTGATTCCACCAGCATTGCTACCATCAGCATCTTGATCGGCGACATCACCGTCCGGCGAATCCGCCGGCGACTCCGATGACGCCGGCGTCGGAGAAGACTTCTTATGCTTCTTCTTCGACGGCCTCGGTGAATCCGCCGGACAATCAGCCTCCGGCACCGGCGCCGGTGCCGGAGAAAGAGTTCCTTTGAAAAGCTCCTTTGGTAACAAAACCTTATCGATTGTGAAGATGATCAACGGCTGTTGATCGATCAACGTCCCTACGATCTTCGCTGTAACGATCGAGGTTTTGATCGTGACATCCTGACCGTCGTTTTGCACGGTGAAATCGAACTTGTTAGCTCCGTCGGTTGCTAGCGTGTTCATCAAGCCATTGCTCGATTTCAACATCGACATCGATTGATACACCGGAACACCGTGATATTCTAGCAGCGATTGCTTTCCGGCGACGGTGATGTTTTTGTATTTCGGCATGAGTCCTTTGAACGCATCATCGAGAGGACACCGATAATCCGCCATTGATGTTATCTTCATACGTCTTCATCGCATCAGAAGCCATCAACGCCTCAGCGAAGTTCCTACATCCGTGAGCTGACATCAGCGACGTGATATTCACCACCGCCGGCTCCGGCGTCGGAGCCTCCGCCTCCGGCGACGTCAACGTGTTGCTAATCTGAATCACCGATATGTTGTACGGTATCTCCTTCAAAGATTTGACGAACGTCGCATCTGTCGCACCGGAGTCTTCGCTACCGAATCCGACTTTACCGCCTTTCAGATCTGTGATGTTGACGAATCCGGAGGAGCCGGTGGCGGTGCCGGTGGCCTGAAACATCGTCGCCGCTAAGGCGGTGCCGTTGGTGATCTGGTGGAGCTTTTTGGCGCCAAAGTAGTCAAGCAAAACGTGAAGTGAAAGCACATTCTTCATCGCGTACACCGAGAGGTGTTTGCTTAACAGATCTGCCATTCCGGCGTTGTCGACGGCGCATACGGTGATTGTTTGGCGGTTGTTGATGTCGTCGGCGAGGTGTGTGATGGTGAGGTAGTGGTTGAAGGTGGAGAACTCCGGGAGCTTTGAGAGGATGGTGGTGATGTTGTGTGCTTCGACGGTGGCTCCGGTGAGTAGTACCGCTAGTGTTGCGATTAGCACCGCCGTGAGCGCCGCCGTGGTGCGGTGGTGCATTGTGTTTTCCGGTGAGTGCGTGTGTTTGTGTGAGTGTGTGTGTGTGTGTGTGTGTGAGTGTGTGTG
>BJCN01335638.1:0-20348 GCA_018326445.1 Flaveria brownii
TCTGTGACTGGTTCATCAACAAATCCTCTATCTTCTTCATTCCATCTCCACTACCACCTAAACTACTACCTATATCACCTCTAGCAGGCTGAGTGTGCTGCCTCTGCTGAAACCCCGGTGGATTTCCTCCTGATCGCCACCTAAAGTTAGGATGTCCTCTCCACCCGTATGCACCACTAGCACCTCTTCCTTGACCACCAATAAAGTCTACCTGCTCCTGTGCTATCAACGGGCAATCTATGGTGTCATGTCCTCCTCTGCACATCTCGTATTTATTCACACTCATCTGAAGGTTTTTAATGTCCTTCCTAATAGCTTCTAAGGTAGCTGCCATGCCAGTATCAGTAGTGACCTGATGAACACCCCTCGAGGAACCGGGGGCTCTGGCCTCAGGAATGGAATTCCTGGAATGTGGGCTCTGCTGCTCAGCGAGTGCAAAACTCTCAAACATCTCCTCACACTCTTCTGCAGTCTTCTTCTCCATGATGTGACCTCCAGCTGCAGTATTGAACATCTGCTGAGTGGAGGATGTGAGACCATTATAGAATTTTTCAATAAATGCCCAATCAGTCAGGCCGTGCTGGGGGCAACGGCTGCGCAGGGTGCTGAATCTCTCCCACGCCATGTGATAGGACTCATCAGGATCCATCTTAAACGAGTGAATTTGCTCTCTAAGTCTGGCCGCTTTAGAAGGAGGATAATATTTCTTGAGAAACTTACCCTTGAGGTCCTCCCAAGTGGTGATGGAATCCTGGGGTTGAGTCTCGAGCCAGGTGGTAGCTCGAGCCTGCAGAGTAAAAGGAAAGAGACGAAGATAAATCGCTTCCTTCGTTGCACCAGTACTATTAAACGTATCGTAGATACGAATAAAGCGGGACACGTGTCCCGGTGCATCCTCATCAGCCAATCCGTGGAACTGGGTGGCGTTTGTGATGGTGGACATCACATAAGAATGAATTTGCCAATTGTTGGCATTGGGAACATCAGGACAAGTGATAGGTGACCTACCACCAGTGATGCCATCGCTGGCTCGCTCATGAACAGTGCGCCTAGGAGGGGGATGTGCATTGTCACCCATTGTAGTTAAATCAGAAAAAAAAATCAGGCGTACCTTACTATCTAGAACGGCTTTGAAACGTGCTCGAAATTCAATGTACCTCTCGTGCAACTCCCTCTCAGGTTCAAAGAATCCAGAAAACTCAGGTGACCCTTGTGATCTAGTGTGTGGCATGCACTGAAAGAAAGAACAGAAGAATTTAGAAAGATGGGCTAAAAGAAATGAATTAAAAACTCTAACAAAAAAAAAAATAAAAATAAAACTAAAACTATCGTTGTCCTAAAGAAAAACTAGACTTGCTATTGCCAAGTATCCCCGGCAACGGCTCCAAAAAACTTGATGTGTTTGAAACGGTCTTTAAAAATAAACTAAATTAACTGACCTAAACTTGGACTAGACACTCAAATTTTACCCTAAAAACAATATAGACCTAGACCACAAAACAGGCAAGTGTACCTATCGTGTGCAGAACAGACTCAGGAAGAACGGGAATCGAACCCACGAGACACTAGAATAGAAAGACTAGACTCAACTAAAGGAATAAAAAATAATTATAAGATGGGGGGGTTTAATTAGAAACTAAAGACTAAAATTAACAATTATAAAGTAATTAAACTAAGAATTGCAGAATTGAACACAAAGATTTTGATTTTAGATTACTGATTAATTGGAGAGAACACTATCTAGATTGAATCCTAGTCTCGATACATGAATATAAAGAATGATTTAGAGTTGTGGATGGATTGGTTTTCTAAAGATACAAATCCTAAGGAAGACTTAGTGGATCCCAGACCATTCACCGGGTGTGACCAAAATGACCCCTAAAGACATGTGTTAAGTTCACCAATGGCTAAGCTTTCCTTTGCAGTTAACCTAGCGATATTACAGTACCCGATAGGTGTCGGACAACCTAGTCTAACATACCACAAACATTTAACATGCAAGAGGTGACACATTAATGGTTCAATTGAACATGATTAACAAAACTATTAACTTGCCAGATTTTAACTGTTTACTAGTTAGTAATCCACCTAGTATCTAATAACCAAGATTAATTATTTAACCTTTATCTTTCAATTTCCAGTTAAGATACACATTGATTTCTCATTCATTAAAACATATTAACCTTAGATATCACTACGTCTAGTAAGATCCCTGGTAACCACAAACCTAATGGTACGTGTTAGATATGACAACCACGTTTGAAAGACATTCATAGGCAATCATAAAGGAAAAACATGCATCCGTGAACAGAAATCAACACATACTCATCATCCAATTCAACCAAGAACAAGTCTTTTACAATAATATTAACCATCCAACAATTTGATTCATTCTAACATTCAAGATCATCAACTATTCATCATCTAGATAGTGTCTAATGATTTAGCTATTCATAACTAGTTCAAAACATAAACAAAACTCAGAAATCATGGTCCAACACATCGTGTTCAACTTAACAATCGATAAAGAAAGTAAGTAGAACCCGAAATCAAGTACGTGAGTGATCCAAGCTTCAATCCTATGCTCCAATGGCTCCAATATGCTCCAAATCGACCCTCTGGTTCGTCTTCAGCCGCTCCAAGTCGTGTATTAAAAAATTAGGGTTCAAAAACGACTTAAACAAGCTTTAAACAAGTTTTTCACGTCTGAGGGTCCCTCGCGTCGCGCGACGGGTTTGGGGAAAACCTTCACGCAGCGCGACGGGGTAAAAATCTGATTTTTGACGCGGTGGCATTTTCGTAAATAAAGTGAACTCCGAGGGCCGTCGCGCTGCGCGAGGGAAGCTAATTACCCGTCGCGCGACGCGACGGGGGTATCTTTCCAGAAAGTTTCTTCTTCTTTTTTTGTTGACTCGTCTGTCACCCGCAGCGCATCCGGAATCATCGTTTTCTCCAATTTAGCATATTTTCACCTCCTTTTATTCAAAAACCTACACAAACACAAAATATTAAGTAATAAACAAAAACGAGATGAAATCTAAACTAAATGACTCGAAAAACATATAAAATGTGCACAGAAAATCGATGTATTTTGCAATACATCAGTAACACTTTGAAATTTGTGATTTTTTATCAGGGATTTGGTAAAACATTTCTATAAATAAAAACACTTATTTTTGTTGGAATAATGTTTAAATCTTGTGTCCATTGATGCGGAGTTTGAATAAGAAGGTATCACCTTTACATTAATAACTGATGAACTATTAGACAAAAAACAATGCATATATGTTATTTAACAAATATTATAGTAGTTGATCTCACACCTAATGACTCGAAATGTTTCTAGTATGAGTTCACCACATACTTTGAGTATCCATGTTCAATTGATATTAACCAACACAAAGCATGATGTGCAAAAGTTCACAAGAGTAAACGGTGAAAATAGCATAATGAAAACATATCTAAGTCATGTTTTCCTTTTAGGGGTAATATGTCAACCATGTGTTCCTCCTTCGTATTTAATTGTGTGCAAAAAGGACCCGCATAAGTAGATAACAAAAAAATGATATTTTCATTTACTTAACGCATGATGATATATTCCACACATGATATAACTGGAGCCTTACTTTTTCTAGGCGTACATATCTCTAACACAACTTAACTTGTAGAGCTTTCAAAAATATACGAATGGTCATAACATCTTTTTATAGACATGCCACTTATTTTAACCAAAAGTAGGGGTGTTAAATGTGAGATGCAAAGCCTGTAAAAATTTATGATATGAGGCACATGGGAAACATTATGAATACAACAATTGGTAAAAGTGATATTTTTGTATTTAATAGATCATTTCTAGCGGTATGTCATTCACTGGATGTAAGGAAAACAAGGTTCAATGTAATGGCGTGGTGTTCCATAGAGTAAATGATTATACCTTTCAACACGTCAAAAGTTACTAGACCACTATTAGATTTGAATGTCTTCCAATAGAAAGAAGGAACAAAATGAAGATAAAAGTCCTTATAGAAGCAAATATTCAAGAGAATTAATGTATCCAATACTTAGAGGTTAGAATATATATCGTATTTGATAAAAATGATAATGAAGAAGGCCATGATCCTCTTCTATAAGGAAATCAAGGAGGTAGGAATGCAACACATGCACCATTTGTAGATACTTCAAACGCTAGACCATTATGTTTGCACCACATGGCTCTGACATGTCCTAGTCTCATTATATCGTGTATTCAGTGCATATGTTAAGACATTTAAAAAGTAACACACAAAGGTTAGCCACATAATACCAAGCTTGAACTGGTGCCACCTTGGTCTCAAAAGAAATGAAGAGAATTTTTAGTTGAACATGACGCTCATAAAAAGCTTCAATTATCCAAACCTTTAACTTCTTATGCTATAAGCCCCCGAATTTCATTTGTTCATAAAAGTTAGACATCATCCAAACCCTTGATGAGGTTGTGCCGTTGTGCTTGATACCCATGTCTTGAGCTCATTACAAAACACAATACCAATAGTCATAACATATTCAATAATTCAAACATCCATAGATCTAGATTCTTAACTTCTTATGCTCTAGATTCTCCCAAGTAACATTTAAGGCATTGTAAAAAAAGTCCAGAAGCATATTTTGCTTCATCTATAGTAAGTACATGTGTTAAACAATACAACACTCCACTAATATGTCTTTATATTTCTATGAGAAGACAATACTTACACATTGTATTCACTAACAAACAACAATACAGATTAAATAAAGTCTAGAAACAATCCAAAACCTCTCTTTATATCTCTTCTCACATTAATATCTCTCTCAAAACATAAAGTTACTTTTATATAACATTTTGCTAGGACAAACACCCTCTAGTGACTCGTTTAATGTGTTTATCCGTATCGAGGCTTCAAAAAAACATCTAACCAAACAAAACAATATTCTTGTTACACTTATAAAACAACAACACATATTCAATATATACTCATTTGCAAGTGTCGGGTGGGTTCCCCACCAACCGGCACACCATGTGGCACATCCTCATTCGCTGCTTATTTTCTTTCTTTTTTTTTCTTTTTACAGATTTAGTTAGGTGCAGTTTGTTTTTTCAGAGGTAAAATGTATACAGTCTGTTGATAACATATGTAGACATCTGTAGAAGAAAAGGTGAACTAAACCTTATACTATATAGGAAAAACACTGTTTGATTTTTAACTTTTCCAAATGCTAAAATAAACTGAAATTTAAATCAATCAAAATTAACCTACCAAACCATATAAGTTTCCAACAAATAATACTTCCTAAAGTAAAAAAATTAACCCACATTCAAACAAGAAAAATAAAAGTATATATTAGTAACCTAGATTAACACCTTTCATTCAAATAAAAGAATCAAAATTTAGCACACATTCAACCACATCCACATGTATGACAACAAAATTAAACAAGATAAACACGTTACCCGATTACTAGGAGGGTGGCTGGCAGCGAGCTGTGGTGTGCGACGCGTGTGGTGACCGGGGATAAGGGTGTGAGAAGGTTAGGCGCGAGAGGGTTGGGGTGCGCGAGGGGGCGGTGGCTGGCTGGTTGGGGTGCATAAGGTGACTATTGCAGGTGAGGGAGAGGGTGGCTGGTAGGTTAGGGTGTTCGGGTGGCGACCATGGTGATAGTGGGTATTGGGGAGACGACTGGTAGGCTGGGTATTGGGTTTTCACAAGGGTGATGGTCGGTTTCGAGAAGAGGTTTGAGAAATATTTTGAAGTTATATTTTTATGTCTGCATCAAGAAGAGCGCGCAAAGACTTTTTTTAATGAAATCTCTTTTAAAAAACAAACAGTCTGCAGACACTAATGTCTACGTGTGGTCTGCGCGACACATACATAAGAGACTTTATAAATGTTTTTAAGAAAACAAACACCACCTTAGAGTATAGTTTTGTTTTCATTCAGTTTTAAAACAGTCGTTGTCTAGAGAAGTTGGTTTTGCACTTTGTTAAAGTGCGGAGAAGTTGATTTTGCGCTTTGTTAAAGTGTTGAGGTTTGCGAGTTCTATCCTCGCCACAAAAAAAATTAACTTTTTCTAGGTTTTTTGGTTTTTACTTTTCTATTTCTTAATGTCTTTTAGTTTAAATCAATTCTTTAACATTATCAATCCGCAACATGTGAGACATAATATTATTTTGTGTTTGTGTTAGGTTCCGAATTTCCAAAATCTATCTATAATACTTTATATTTTCTTTTATATATTTAAATTTGTTAATGTCGACGTCACAACCCCCCGAAATTCGTAAGCGTGCCATTAACCGTGAATAACACCGTGCTCCGTTGTAACCCGCGGGTCAAAAACTCGTTCTTATACCATTAATTAACGATGATATTCTTTTATTATCGCATCTCAATTCACCCAATTTCACGACGCCAATCGCAAGCCCTAACACCTTCTCTTCTTCCCCTAAACACCTGATTCTCAATTCATCCTTCAGCCTCAATCATCTATTCAACTCAACAACTTCAACATCAAACTCTCGAGGTAACGTAACAACTAACAAATCTCCTCACAAAATCCTAAACTTCTAATATGCTTTTGTTCAAAATCTTCGATTTGATATACGTTCATCGGTCGTTTATTCTCCTCTTCTCATGTACAGCAGCTAATTTCTGCGACAATCATCACACATTACAGCACTGCGGTTTGATCATATCGGGTTGTTGTTGATCGCTTCGTCAGTGGTCCTGTTGCGTAGATTTGCAATGAAGAGAAGCTATCAACAATCATCGTCTTCAGCTTCTTTAGGGCCTCCTAAATCTAAATCTAGACACAATCCAGACGGTAGTTTTCTATATCTCGATCTCATGGCTCATTGAGCTTCAATACAGTTTGAATTTCATGCTTCTTGCTCGATGATTATGAGAAACACAAATCAAACTTATTAGTTGTTGATTAATGTTAGAATTGATATTGATTCTGCTTTAGAAAGAGTAAAGAAAGTGAATTTCTGTTGGTTTTTGAAGCATGAGACTGACCCACCATGTTTGTGCTTTATTATCAGGTGATGCTTTTCTAGAGGATGAGAGCACAAAGATTTTTGCCAAGAAAGTTGCTGACCATTACAGTGCAAGGACAAACCAGACCTTGGAAGAGCGAGAAGCGAGTCCCATTATTCATTTAAAGAAGCTTAATAATTGGGTGTGTAAATGAGGGCCTACATTGGCATATAGTATATATTTGTTGTTTAGTTGGTTTGGTGTTAATGCTACATTGTTCATAATGCGCAGATTAAAAGTGTCTTGATTCAACTTTATGCAAAGAGGGGGGATGCGGTTCTTGATCTTGCGTGTGGTAAGGTATTATGGGTATCTTTTGGTTGATGGTTTTCCTATGTATGTTCATTAATCACTAGCTTGACCTTTAATCTTGGCTTTTTGTTAGGGTGGTGATTTGATCAAGTGGGACAAGGCAAAAATTGGATATTATGTCGGCATTGACATAGCAGAGGGCTCGGTAAATTGCTTCAAATATATTCATCTCTTGAATTAGTTATGAAAGTTTAAGCGCAAGACAATAATATATCAAAAACTTGTGTCTGTAAGTCTTTTGACATTCCAGCGTGGTCAATTTCTTTAGCAATTGATCAATACAAGTTACACACTTGCACTTAGGAAGTCAATTTGGTCAATATACCTTTTACAATCTCTTCAAGCAAACAAAGCAACCTACTTATGGAGCATCTCTCTTTTCTGTACTTAATTGCATAGCAATCTGTTTAAAACCTATGGGATCTTAGTTCTGTGGTTATTTTAATATTCACAATCAGATTGAATTAAATGCAGATAGAAGACTGTCGCACTCGTTACAATGGTGATGCAGATCATCATCAGCGCCGTAAAAAATTCACCTTTCCTGCTCGGCTCTTAAGTGGAGATTGTTTTGAGGTGAGTATTAGTGTAGAATCTAGTTTGTTATTCATTCAGGCTCTTTAACATATTTTTGTAGTTAATATTTCATATAAGATTAAGCTTTAATGCTTTCAGGTACGACTGGATAAAGCTTTAGCTGATGATGCACCTTTTGATGTATGTAGTTGCCAGGTGAGTAATTCTATATAAAGCTATAGCTAAATTTTGATATTGTTATCAAAATTAAGAAACCATACGTCGGTAACTTGACTTTGCAGTTTGCTATGCACTACTCATGGTCTACTGAGGCACGTGCAAGGAGGGCCTTGGCTAATGTTTCATCATTACTTCGTCCAGGTGGAATTTTTATTGGAACTATGCCAGATGCTAATGTCATTGTGAAAAAGCTCAGAGCAGGTTATCATCCCTCTGCTTTTACTGTCAATGTCTTGAGTTAAATAAGATAGATGAGTTTGAGTTCTGAAAGTTAACTTTGGACCATGACTGTGATGTTTGTATTATTTGATGAAATGATGAGAACAGAGACCATGTGTGATTGTAACTTCTGAAACATGAACTTTTTATGTTTCAAACTTTCAATTTACGTAGGGTGTGAATATCAGAGTTTTGGGTTAGTATAAACAGGTTCACGTCACGTTCAGCTAAATGAGTCTGTCTTAGGTCGGGTTGCGGTGTTGTATGTTAAACTTAGACTGGTCCTGTACTTTATGTCAAAACTTCAAAGTTTAAGTTTTATAGTTTAAGTTTGTGTTTTTTTGGTGTAAGTTATTACTTTATTAGTGTTAGAGTGGAATGCAAAAGTTTAAAAAAACTCGGGTTACCTGATCTGTGTGTGTGTGTCTGTCAACCTGAGAATATGCAAGCATGTTCGGGTTTTTGATTTGACTTGTTTTTGGGATTGTGTTGAGGTTTTATCAGGGCTGACCCACCAACCTGTGAACATGACCTGTTTAACACCCCTAGTTTTGTGTACACACTTTTTTAAAATTACTTATCTATCTATCATACAGCCGATGGATTGGTATTTGGCAACAGTGTCTTCTGGATTCAGTTTGATGATGATTTCGCAGAGAAGGTGAGTTCTCAATTATATATACTAGTTAGTAACTTGTGCAAGCTTCTTGCAAGGACTAACAGTTATACATGTTTAATGTCTACTTTTTTCAGAAATTTAAATCTTCAAGCCCCTTTGGCATAAAGTACAAATTCCACCTAGAGGTATGATCCGGTGCCTTACATGTATGACTTCTGGATTATGTTAGTATTTGATCTACTGGGAGTTTTAACTTTTAAGAACAAAGTAACACCAAGTAAAGAATTTAATCAATCATAGATTCATAGGATTTATAGATAAGCTGCTTAAGGTCACTAGATAAGATGTTCAATATACAATTTAGAAATTTTATATCTCTTTGATATTTTGAAATTTCCTTTTCACGACTCTTCAATATTTTGTAAATTTTTATATCTATCTTGGCATTGGAATCTGCTTCTCTTTTGCAGGATGCTGTAGACTGCCCAGAGTGGGTTGTACCATTTAATGTCTTTAAATCATTGGCAGAAGAGGTAAATGTTTATTTACTTGTAACTGTGTTTATTAGTGTATTTCTTGTGTCCTGATGGTACAAGATTCTATTTTACAATTGCAGTATGATTTAGAGCTTGTTTTTGTGAAGAACTCACATGCATTTGTTCATGAGTACATGAAGAAGCCCGAGTTTATTGAACTCATGCGTAGACTCGGTGCATTGGGTGATGGAAACCAAGACCAAAGTAATTGTCTATAACTCGGGTGATATGAAATAATCCAATCTTTTATCATGGACGCTTTTGCTTATTTTTTGAATGAAATCTGCAGCCACACTTTCACCGGATGAATGGGAGGTAGCTTATCTATATTTAGCATACGTCTTGAGAAAGGTTAGCCACTTACTATATTGTATATACTTTACACATCCTAATATATGAATTTCTAGATGTGACATACTCTTAGGTTTTTAAATAGGTTAAAACAGGTCGGGTTGGGTTCAATCTGATGACACGTGTCACTCTTGTCTTCTTTTTCTTTCTAAATTCACAAAGATTATATTATTAAAATAATATATAGTTTGTTTGAATATATAAATTTAGGAGATTGAAATCATTCTTATACTTCAGGCAACTTTATACCAGCTTGACCTGTTTCATTTTTATCTCAAGTTCGAGCTGATTCCCTTCCAAAGTAGAACGGGTTGAAATCAGTGCCTCTAGTCTAGAGTTTTTCATTGACCCATCTCAAAATTTATAAGAATTAGTAATTTTATCTTTAAATGCAGCGAGGTCAACCTGAACAAAACAGAACAAATACAAGAAGAGACAAAGGGAAGATGCACCTAGAAAAAGAAGACATAACTTATATCAGAAGCTGATTTCAAGTGGGGTGTATGGCGGACGATCGTTTTTAAACCTCAAACTAAACTAAGAAAATGATAGATTTTTCATGCATCAGCAGATCGCTCGATTTGAGGTTGTTTTCTGGAGACATATGTTTTGTAAAATAAGTTCAATAGTAGCTGTTAACTGCAGTGTTGCTGATTACACAGCAAACGTTAGTCCATTGCTTGTAAAATTATATCGTAGCAGAACTTAAGATAAACTATCCCTATTAATACAAGTTTTAGTCGGCCAGGGGGTCAAACCGGCACCCTCTGGTTTGGCCCATGGTTACGGTTCAAGTTCACTTTCCCTTTCCCTTTGTTTTATGGATTTGATTCCATGTTCTTTGAGTGATGATTTTAAAGCTTTGAAGCTATAGGTTGATCAAGTTTCTATTTTTTTTTATAGATCGATCTTCAAGAATCGACTTTTGATACATCTTGTTTAAGTTCGTGAGCTTGTGACATGGATTTTGAAATTTGTATATAACTAAAGGATAAGAAGTGTACTTTCTCAACATTATTATGACATGCTTACTTATATATAAAAGTTATAAAGTGCTTATTTTCTACTTCAACATAAAAAGGGGTTTTATGGCTTTAGAATTACACGACTTGCGCAAACGTTGATACGACAGAAATATTTCTTCGTAGTAGGGTTGTAAAAAGTGACGAGACGAGCTGAGTTTTAGCTCAACTGTGTTTAAGTAAAGCTTTACTTGTTTTGTTTTAAGAAAGCTTGAATTTGATATTGCTTGTGAATTATGTTGTATAACACAACTTAGATTCGTTTTTTGATTTATTTAATTATTTTATGTATTTGTTTAATTATCAGTATTCACTTTTTAATTATTTTTATATATAGTTATTGAATCATACAATATTATTTAGTTTCGCTATATTACATTTTACAACGTTATATTATATTATATAAAGGCAAATTGAACTTTAACACACTAAACTATGGTGATAACAATTCACACTATATTTTAACTTTTATTTTTATTGCCAATGACAATCTTAATAACAAAATCTTTGTTGGTTTACATTTGAATTTTACTCGTTTTTCATTCCATTTTGTTGTTTCCCTATTTCATTCACAATCAGTCAATCATCATCATAAATAAAATAGAGTGAAAATCAAGTGTAAACCAATGAATGATTATGATACTAATTGCTTTTGACAACAAAATGAAAGTTATGATTATCATTAATCAAAATGATAGTATGAATTGTTACTGATAACTAGATGATAATTTAAATTATTTAAATTCAATTTTTCTTATATAAATAAAGTTGTATCCATACAAACAACAAGATCGTTTAAGCTAGCAAGTCTAACCAAGCTTGCTAAACTCCATTTTGAGCTTGAGTTTATTTAAAACTCCGACTGAATTAATGTCTTAATGAATCGACCTCGCATAGCTTAATAACCTTAAGAATCTTGGACAACAAGAGATGTTTGAGTTTTGTTTTGGTAAGTCCGAGCTTTAAGATTTCAAGAACCCAAAAGTGTATCTTGAGTTGTATATTTATGGCAAAAAATCTTGTGATTTTAGCTAGATAACAATATCACAAGAACCTCGCAAAAGAGTTTGTCATATTGTGTTAACTTTTGGTATCAATTATTACATGTTACAGTCATTGTGTAAATTTTTAGTATCGATTATTTCATGCTACAGGCATATTGTGTTAATTTTTGGTACCGATTATCACATGTTACTCTCTTATTGTTTTATTGTCTCAAGTTTCTTTATTGTTTTGATGTCTCAAGTCGCTCAAGTTACCGTTTTGATAGCGGGTTTGCTTTTGAGGCCCCATGTGACGTTCTTGGTTGCCTGAGGACTAGCCAATTTTTCTCACTTATGATAGTGTATAAGTGGTTGCATCTTATCATGGACTTATAAGAGGAGTGACCGCAACTCTCGACTAGTGGAACATCTGAACACACACAATTTTGATGTCACCTTTAATTAGTCGTTGACACATATTATTAAGGTTGCGGGAAGGACTCCATTGGAGACTGTTTTGATGACCCTTAATGACTAAAACAATTACCATTTGGTTTTATAATTTATGTCTAGAAATAGGATATTTTGATGTTGAACGGATGTTATAGACTAGAGTAGCATGATGTATCTGTAGATTAAGCACATCTCAATAGAGAACTGCTCAATCTGCAAGTGATTTTCACAAGCAACCTTGAATGAGAAATATTGTAACGGATTTATATATATTAAAAAAAATATTTTTTATATTCCATTTATTGAACCCAACCTAGTTCCTATCGATCCAACCTCAACCCGACCCGGTCAAAACTGGTTATGAAAATGTTTGACTTGAACCTGACCCAGTTCAACCCGAATTGGGTTAGGTCGAACTGGGTCAGGTTTTTGTGCACTATAGATACCCACTCAAGCCTAGCCCATAAGCCCAAACTATTAAGCAAATCGAGTCTCGAATGCAGGCCCACGTAGGAACCACACCTATAAATGTCCTATATTTTATATGTTCCTCTATTCTTTTTAATTCTTGTTGCCAAAATTTCAACTCATATATCCCCAAATGTCAAATATCAAAATTACACACTGATATCATTTGGCAAAATATAAAGGTACTTTGTTTCCAATTAACCATTCACATAAATTCCATCCATTTGATGCATATTTGTTTCATAACTAGAATTTAAAGTTTGAATTTATTAGGAGGAAAAAAAAGACTAAACAAGAAACGAAACCAGAGAATCGACCATCCATTTAACTTATATTTTGATTGTAACTTTTGTTTTTTGTCGCGACTCGTTTTAACATGACCCATTTTAACACAAACTGTTCTAATTTGACTCATATAGTCCTCGCCGAAGAAAAATCGAGTATCCACCCCTGGCGCGAACTTACACGGTTCAACACAACAACTTGAATAGAGCTTATCCTCAAACATTTCAACTACATATATCCCCTAGTTTCTAATATCAAAATTGCACATTATGCTTCAATCTAATCACTAAGATCATTTGGCAAAACACAAAGGCAACTCTGTTCCAATTTACTATTCTCACAAATTCCATCCATTTGATTACTATTTGTTTCATCATTACAATTTGAAGTGTGAATTTATTAGAAGAAAAAAACAAGATTAAGGACTGGGCTGTTTGGTAGCCTATTAATGGTTATTAAGAGGCTACTTCTTAATGGTTCATAACCTCTATTTGATTAAGAGTTAACCCGGATGCTGAACGGCTAAGAGATACCATTAATATTTAACCACTTAACAATTCAAAGGTTATGAACCATTAAGAGCTAGCTTCTTTATGACCGTTAAGAACCAAACAGCCCCTAACCAAGACAAGAAAACATCATTCAGCAAAATGTCCTATACTTTTAACCTGACCCGTTTTAACCCAAACCGTTCTGTCGTGACTCATTATAGCCCTCATTATATAAAAATGGCAGAATCACAAAACTTACACAGTTCAACACAACTTGAATAGAGCTCATCTTCAAACATTTCAGACCACATATACTTTAAACTTTTCATAACATTAGATGACATTACAGGTGACTTTTCCCACAAAAAGCTGTATAAACACTTGAATATCAACTGATAACAATAATGAACAAAATGAAAAAAACAATAAAAGACGACAAACCAAAAGCAAACAAACAAGCAGTACTGCATAAAAACACAGTTTTTTTTTTCTTTTTCTCAGAGGCATATCATCAAACACCTTACCTGCATACTCCCACAACATCATACACAATAGTGCTGCTGTACAATTGTCGTTGATGGTCTGAAATTATTCGCCAATATCCTCTGTCCGACCACCACACTTTGTTCTTTGTACCAAATGAACAATGATTTTGTGTTGATTTCTTCTTCCCATTAATCAATCAATCAATCAATCAATCATACAAATGTATCGATGAAAGCTGATTACTTTTGATGCAAATTTGCCCACACATTGTTTGTTTGATGGATGTTGGATCAATGTTTTGTCTCTTTTAGTACTTACTCTGCTACTACTGTGAGTTTTGCCGCCGTTCTTTGTTTCTTGAATCAAATCATCAAAAGAAGATATAATAGGATATACGTGTTATTCATATAAAGTATTTATATTTTCATAAAATGTTTGTTAATTTGATCTTTTTTATGGATAAATGTACGACTTTATTTAGAAATACATGTGTAACTTTCAGTGGTGGAATTTAATTTTTTTTCTATGGTGTTGGTACTTTTTCGATTCTTGAATTGAACATCCCAAACGTCATAATTTTCACATCGATTGAGTCAGTCAAAGTTACAAAATAGAAAGACATTGTCATTAGATAAAAGACACACAAAAAAATACAATGTTATTAAAATACAAGAAAATATTTTTTATAATTGTTCACAATGACTTTCATATTTCAAAACAATAGTGTTATTTAATATAGCAATTGCAAGCATTGTTCATATACTTATCACCTATTTCGTTACATAAATCTATCTTTAAATATAAGTTATGCTTTATCTTGGGCTCTTTAACTAATAAATAGGTAATAAAAATGAAATTGACTCGGTTTTAATTTTAGAGGATGTTTGGGATTGCTTTTTTTTTATCTCCTTTTGACTTTTGAAGGGTGAAAAAACCAAAATACTCCTCCAAAAGTCACCAGAAGTTAAAATTTTTAACTGGTGATTTTTGGAGGGACATTTTGGTCTTTTCACCCCTCCAAAAGTCAAAAGGAGATAAAAAAAGCAATCCCAAACAGCCACTTAGCATTTAAAAACCCATCGGCACAAAGGGTCATGATTCTTTTTTAAAAAGAAAAATCATTGGTAGCAAAAAGAGATTGATATACATTCTATTTAAAATAAAAAAATGATGTCAGTTGACCCATACTCCCCAAGGTGGTTCCGCCCCAACTTATCTTGATCGGGTCTATCTGCTTGTTTTCTAGCTGGAACAACACCCCAAACCCCCCAGGAGGAAACCTATAACTAGAAAAACATTTCGTCTCAATCCCGAGCATATTTATTAAGAGTGAGATTTAAACCTAAAATCACTCTATGTTTACTTGTCTTGAGTAGCTCATCTTATATAACGACTAACTACTTAGGCATTGGTTTGTTAATTTGATTGATCTGAACAACGGTCATTCGTTCCAACATTATCTTTGTGTAACATATGTTCACTCCTTTAGAGATAAGTGTTCAAATCTTACACTAGGTAGATTAAGGGGTTGTTTGTTAACCTCTTAATGGCCATTAAAAGTCTACTTTTTAGTGGTTCATAACCTCTGAATGGTTAAGAGGTATCATTAAGAATTAACCTCTTAATTATTCAGCATTAGGGTTACCAGAGGTTATAAATCATTAATAGGTATCATCTTAATAACCATTAAGAGCCTAACAAACAACCTCTTAAAGTGAATTTAAAAGTAAATTAAGAGTTGTTGAAATAATGATTGATATGAAGTCAATAACTTATGTTAACCATTTTTACTTAGAACTTAGTCATGTTGATTAGGCTTCAACTAATAACTCATTTACGTAAAACAAGTTATCAAAGATTGCAAAGGTGATAGATGAAATTAAGTCTCACACATATCTTTGGATGAGTCATAGATCGAAATTATGTTCACTTGATTAGGTTTCATGGTACTTAAAGGTCTCTAATGACCTTCTAGATTCACTATAATAATACCCTCCGTCGTTAAAAAAACTAATAACTTAATGATACGTCATAAAAAAACTAATAACATAATGATATTTTATGTGTACGTATGTCAATAACCAAGTAATATGATAGTCAAATGACTTCACTTGATTTTATTGTTAAAAGAACTTTCACCTCTCATCTAATATAATTTCCTGTGCCTTTTTCTTAAAAATAAATAAATTAAAAGGTCAAAATTTGAAAATTAACAATGCATTGTATTGGGTGAGCCATTATCAGAATCTAAAATGATTTCTTAATATATATTGGATATGTTTTTAACATTACTAAAAGATAAAAAGTAACTCTTTTATACCATTAGTAGCTATTATTGAAAGAAAATTATAAAGAAGATAAAAAAAAACATAAGTAGGATGGAAGAAAAGGTAGTTTACTTTCCTAGAAAATATTAATACATCATATCATATCATATCCCCATGAAATTTAAGTGGGCAGGATTCTAACATCATGAAATTAATTCCTTACAACTATTACATCAAATTCCACAAATTAAATCATCTTCAACTCCAAATCATCCTTAATCTTTCCTTAAAACACCATACTGCATGCTTTTGTACATAATTAATAACAATAATAATAATAATTAACTTAACCCACTTCACATACTACCTTAATCACATATCATCTTTCATAACCATCATCTTCATCATTAAAACGATCACCAAACTCTTAATTCACGTTGTTCCACTGCTTATGCCCCGGAACCCATTTCGGGCACTTCGGGCTGAAGTAACTCGACACCACCAACTTGTTCAGTAACTCTATTATCGGTGCGAATTTCACGCATCTCGGTGTTTTGTATTGGTTAATCGACGCACCCAAACCTATCGCGTAGTCCATGAGCTTATCAAACGTGCCCGTTTCAACGACTCGGATCTCGAGCGGCCCGATTGACTTGTCGGAGGCCCGACCCTGTCGGTACACGCTGTTGAGCGACTCTTCGATGGTGATGCAACAATCTTCAAGCACCGATGGCGGAACGTGGGGAGATGACCCTTTTGCGCTTAGCTCCCAAAAGATCACATAATGGCCTGGGATCGTGGTGGTGTCCGCATAGCTCGTGTATTCGATGAGGGTTGCGTCGAATGGGACCAAATGGCTCGACGCCTTCTCGATCGCTTGGTGCAATTCGACTTCATCGGTTTTGTCCGAATCGATACTCAATGCGACATTCTTTCGACATATGAAGTTGAACTGTGGGGCTTTGTTCTTGAATCCTGCAACTCTCAACACATCACCAACTCTATACCTATAAAGCCCTGCAAAATTGTCACAAAAAGCAACAATCTTTAATCATCAAGATCACATTTTTATAAACTTTTGATAAAATTACAACTTACAACTTACCTGAGTAAGTTGTGACAACAAGCTCGTAGTCCTGGCCGAGTTTAACATCGGCTAGATCAACGAGCTTGTGTTCTTGATCTTGATCTTGATCGTTGACACCGAGCGGTAAGAACTCGAAATAAGCCATTGTGGGGATAAGGGTGTAGGAAACTTCACTAGGTTTACAAAGTGGGTTCAAGTTGACACCAAAGTAACATTCAGAAGATGCATACATAGTGCACACAAGAGGGAGACCATTACTATAATAATCAAGAGTGGGTATGTATTGCGACATCGTCCCCGTGACGATAACATCGACATATTTCGTGTTGGGCCAGATCCTGGTAATAATCCCTTGCCATGACTTTTTCAAGCACTCCTGCTCGATAAAGTCAGCAAGGTCAGGATCCGGCTTCAAAACACGAAGAACCGCATTCTTCACATCCGGGTCGGTGATCACCGGGTTCACCGTGCCAGTCCGGATATCATTGCAAAGAAGCCCCCAATGCTTCTCCAAGAACCGGATAGCACGGATGAACCCGGAGGCAAAAACCGCACCGACCCGGAGAACCTCCAGGTTCAAACACAACCCACAAAGCATTTGCGAGTACATGCTTTGAAACGAATCCTGACACAAAATAGTCTCATTGGGGCTCGTGTAGTTCGTATACGGGTCGTATGGTCTTTCCTTAAACTGGTTACTTTTATAGTAACTAGTCAGCACCGGGCGAGCTAACAGCCCGCCCGGTGTTTTCGACTCAGACTTCACAAACAAAAAATACATCCCTTTCCCTTTATCCAACCCGGGTACGAACTGACTCATCACCGGCATTAACAAACTATACAACAACGAACGTCGTTCGAGCTCGGCTTCAATAGTGGGCATGAGCTTCCGCTCACCACCGGACGTCCCGGAGCTGCACGAAACAAATAAAACGATCAGAAACTAAATTATTCTTATGTCAATGTAACGAGTGAATGCATGTGATCATACCTTGTTAAGAACTCTGAAATGGGGTGAGAGGATAGGATGGGGGATTTATCGCCATTGGCGATTCGAGTGATGTCGGGTTGAAGGTCTTCGTAGGTGATAACAGGTATGAGTTTCTTGAACGTTTCACGGTCGGTGTGGGCGGAGAGACGGTGGCGTTGGAGGTATTCGACGGTGGCGTTTTGGGTGAGGATGTCGTTGAGGACACGTTGTTGAACGACGTCCGGGTTGGAAGTGACATCTTCGATGAATTGAAGGGCTTTTTTGTTCTTTTCGGTGAGGGTGTTTGGTGCTTCAGGCATGGTGGTTTACGGTGGTGATGTGGTGGTGATGTGGTGGTTTATGGTGGTGTAGAGAGAGAGAGAGAGATGAAGGGGTTGGAAGGTTGGTTATGGAAGTGGTGTGAGGTGGGATGAATAAAATAAGTGAGGTATATATAGAAAAGGGGAAGGGTCTAGGGGAAAATATTTACTCTAAATAAAAAAAAATATGTAAAAATTAAACACATCATTTTTGAAAAATTAGAATGAAAAATACAAGGAATGTAGTATGAATTTAAAATTGTATGACTTAATTTTTTTTTGTGTGTGTGTTTTATTTGAGTGGTGGGTTTTTTTTTGAATAGCAGCCATTTATTGGTGTTGGATACAAGTAATGTTTGTTTTTTATTACCATCCTCCCTACATTTTACTCTTTAGGTATGTTTGTTGATGATTTAGAACGAACGTTTTTAGTATATTATTTAATATAATTCGTGTAACATTGTTGTTGGCTCACGACCTTTTGTTTCAAACCTTGTTTTACAACATGCTTTTTGTGATCACACGATCACATATCAAAACTGCATGCTTTCGAAGTCACATTTCATGTGATAACTTTATTCAAAACAAGAATTTTGAGATGTGCTATATGTTCTATGAACGTGTATGTTAAAAAGTAAAAAGAATCCAAAGTGATATTTAAGGTGACATGGTGATAAACAAATGTTTTAGTCCATGTATGAAATACTAAATGATTTAATAACTTTTACGTAAAAGTTAATAATTTTCTTAATTTTAGTGTAATTTTCATAGAAACATGAACACATTGACTTAAAGGGTCTCTTTACCAAGCTGGATGTGCAATTATTTAAAATTCAAATAAAAATTAACTTTTATTTTTGCACACTCGTGTCAAGAAATCCCGACTCTACACCGACCATCTATCCAGCACAAACTACGCCTTACCTGATTCTATTAGTTAGAAAAACGTCCCTAAGTTATATGAGTTGTCTGATAATAAGTTCTTAGAATTAAAGAAAAAGAGGAGGGTAAATGGGTAATAATGTGTAGTTTAAGGGGGTTGCATTGTGAAGTGTAGGCATGCCATAGTGGGGGTTTCCCTAATTAGGTGGTGACAGCTGGCAGGTTAATATTGTTAGGTTGACACGTTAATGAATGGGTAGTAGGTTCTGTTAATACATGAGTTTCCCATTGCCAGCCTGGTTTTTATATCTTTCACCCCTATACGATTCCACCATTTCCACGTCAGCATCATCATCATCACCATCTTCTTCTTAATTTCGTATTCTCTTTCTCTAATAAATACAATCCAAAAATTAGTTATGTCCTTGGGGTGTTTTGGTATTTCACGTTTAATACACACACATATATGCACTGTTTTTACGACTGGATCGGACCGATCCCCACCGGATCGGACTGGCCGCTCCGATCACGGATCGGTCTGGTGGCCGGTCCTGTCAGCTATAGTTCGGTTTTGTCTGGTCCAACTGATCGGTTCGTCCTATACTGGTGGTCGGACCGGGGAACCGAACCGGTTCAGACCGGATTTTGTTTTTTTTTCCTTTTTTTCTTTTTTTGGGTAAAAACGGGATGTTGAACCATAAATTAATGTGTTAGATATACATATACAGTTAAGTTTTATATATAACTATAAAATACATATATAAATCATATATAAATTACTTATATTTGATT
>BJCN01335645.1:1597-18602 GCA_018326445.1 Flaveria brownii
GGGTAGCTTCGGTTGCCCGAGACCTTCAGGATCGGGATGAAGCTCTTAAACAATTAAAGGTACATTTATCTAATGCGCAAGGTGCTATGAAGATACAAGCAGATAAGAAACGAAGGGATGTTCAGTTTTCTATTGGTGATTGGGTTTACGTAAAATTAAAACCTTATCGATAGTTGTCTGTTGAGAGTCGTATTCATCAAAAATTGGCTGCCAAGTATTTCGGACCATTTCAGATTGTGGAGCGACTGGGCCCGGTTGCTTATAAATTACTATTGCCGGTTACTTCCAAAATCCATCCGGTGTTTCATGTTTCTCTATTAAAAAAGGCTATTGCAGGTCCTAGTGAGCCGGTGTTACCCTCTGAATTGGACATGGCTGATCTTCCACCTCTTGTTCCTCACAAGGTGTTGGCTACTCGGATTATTCGGGAGGGTTCAGACTCGATCACACAATGGCTTGTCCATTGGGAGGGTCAGCAGGAACATGAGGCTTCCTGGGAGGATGCTGCTTGGGTTCAGCTCCAGTTTCCGGATATTAGTCTTGGGGACAAGACTGCTCTTGAAGGGGAGGGCAATGATACGAATCATGAAGGACCAAAAGAGTGGATTGTCTATTCTAGAAGGGGTAAAAGGGCTTAGTGGCTAAAAGGGGGGACACATGTTGGTATTTAGAGGATGAGAATAATGGTGTGAGTCAGTTAGGATTTTGGTAGAATATGATTGGCTCTTGCATCATGCAATGAGTGAGGGAATTTCCCTGGTTGGTTAGTTGTCACTTTCAATCTTTCCATTGTAATCCCTACGTATTCAATCAAGTTATCAACCTTTTCTTCACTGTTCTTACTATTTCTATCTATATTCTATAAAATTGTTCTGTCATCATCAAACAAATTCCATTCCAGTACTAAGTAATAGCTTTCCTTGTCCTCTGATTCTCATCAGAGGCAGAGCCAAGGTGTTTCCCTAAGGTATTAGTATTTATTGGTGCTCGGATTTCTAACAACCCAATTTCATGATTTTAGGTTGGTTAGTTTGGGTCGGGTCACATAATTAAAGTTCACTGGCATTGGAAAAATACACAATAAATTTACAATGTCATTTAAATATATAAAAAAATACCTTCCCATTATTACCCCAAGTAAGATGATGTTTTGTGGAACTCCCCGGAAGTAAAATGCATAATTCCATAAATGACCTTAGTCTGCAACCTCAGATACATAGTTGTCAATAGCGAATAGCGATAAATAGCGACAAGCCACCTATATGCTACGTAGCGAATAGCGGTAAATAGAGACCGATATTTCGTGTTTAGCGATTAAGTAGAATAATATGTAAGATTGTTTTACATTCAATAGATAAGCATGTTTAGTAATAAAGTAGTAGGAAATCTAAGCAAAGACCCCCAAAATAGCTAAAATACTTAATTACTAATCATCTAAATCTCATATTTACCAAATAAAAAATAAATAAAAAATAAAAAATAAAAAAATAAAAAAAATACGGCTATGTAGTCGCTATTTACAAATAGCGACCGATTGGCGCCACGCTACATAGCGCGCTATAGCGGTCGCTATAGCCGCTATTGACAACAGGGCTCAGATAATCAACTGTCAACCTTAACAAAGAAGTACAAAAACACATCCGAGATTGGAAAAACGAGTGACATGGATATCACGTCAAAAAGCTAACTTATCTGCTACACGATTTTCAAAAGTTTAACTTACATATACACAAACATATATAGCATGTCAAACATGATTACAAAAACCATATCGATTCAAGAATAATATATTTATTTTCAAAGAATATGATTTAGGAGGTACTATTCACTAAAATATATTGAATGATTTTCAACCCTTTTTGAACCTTTCCTTTTTAGTTAATGTTTAATTTTATGATATATGTTTGACAATTAAAAAAGAAATTACAAATTTATATTATTTTGTGCAAGATAGGGGCTTACTTGTAAGCAAGCTCCTTTAATCCTTCATTCCAGCCTTCAAGATGTTGATCCAAGAGAGCACGAGTTCTAACATCTATTTGGAACACATTTGGCGTCCCTATAATCAACTCTAAGATAACAACACCAATGCTCCACATATCATACCTAGCAGAAATTCAACATACAATATAAATAAAAACAAATTGAGACATTTGTCTTGTAGAATTTATGAAGTAAATGCGAATTCAATTTGAAGTCGGGAAATTTTAGCAACGAGATATAGAGGTAGCAGATTGGGGAGATGAGTAACAAGTCAAAACATGTAAATATATGACCTAAAACACTTTTTCGTTATTCTCCTTTCTTCTCTAATTTAACTAGTGTTCAACTATGATAAAAAAAATTATATTATTTCAATAATAATCTTTTCTTAATAAAATGATTAAGAAGTTTTTATGCATTAAAATATTATTTGGGTGATTTCCAACCCATTTGACATGTTCCCATTTTCACATATTTTTATTGAAATAATGTATTTATAGGCCACCCATGTATCCAAAAGTTTTCATTAAGGTCAATGAAATTTTAAAATATTTTTAGAGGCCAGTCAAGTATCAATTTGGTTTTGCTCATCTTGATTATAACAAAATGAAATTTCAAATATTTTTAGAGGCCACTCAAGTATCAATTTGGTTCCGCTCATCTTGATTCTAACAAAAAACATGACATGAAATTATAAGATGGCAACCCCTATATTTAGATATTTTGTCACTTTAAATAACAAAAACACCTCTGAATCAACTCACGTATGTTAACAATCCATCTAGAATAGAATCTTTTGAGAACAACCAGGGGCATTTTTGTGATTTTTACAACTCGCGTAAGTGCGAGAAGCTTGAAAAATGAAGGCAAAGGTTACATAATACAATTTTCTATTGGTCGAGCCGGGGGTCTCTTTGGAAGCGGTCTCTCTACCTATATGGATAGAGGAAAGACTTGCCACCGCCTACCCCTCCCAGACCCTACTCTTTGAGTGGGATATACTGGGTTTGTTTGTTTGTTTGTTTGTTTGTTTATTCATAGTATTGGCATAAAAGCTTGGGTGGCCTCTAAATTGTTTTAATAATTAGGGGGCATTAACAAAAACTTTTGAATATTTGGGCGTCTAATGTATATAGTATATACATTATCCCTTTACATGTTTGAGGAAAAATAACCCAAGTTGACACAGTATTAAAAAAAGAGACGTGTAGTTTTTGCGACGACAAGATATGGTTATATAAAAGCTATACTTTGTAGTTATGCTTGATGGACCATGATACCAAGTAGCATTCAGAAAGGCTTCCGGAGGCATGTACTCATGAGTCTGTTCATCCCTGATAAAGATAGAAATGAATAAAAAATTATACACTCTCTTCACCAAACACTATAAAAAACATTTAAGATAAATTTAAAAAAGTCACACGAGTAAAGTAAGAGAAAATAAATGATATAAAAAAAACCTAAAACAACAATTTGATTAGACATGGCTTCAAATGAATAATATACCAAACTAGTAATCCAAAAAATATATACAAAGTAAAATAGAATAATCGAACAAATCCACATTGATACTCAATATATCATGCATATCCACAGATTATACTACTTTTCCTTTTTTGAGATAGCATATTTCCTAAGCATTTATAATTAAAAAAAAAGTAAACATCTATTTTTAATTTAGAAAATACCAGCACAAACGAAGTTCAGAAGGGGGAACCTACCAAAGAAGACCATAAATTCCTTTTGGAAGTTTTAGGATGACAAAAATCAGCAAAACTTCATAGCATCATGCTTTTAAAACCATATTATCACAAAAGGAACAAAATAAAAAATAAAATACCTAGAAGGTCCAGCAGCCCCATATAAATGCTTTATGGTAAATTCATCCATTGCACTACCAAAGTCAATAATGCGCCTTTTGATCACAAGAAAAAAGAACAATGAGATTATAAACATCATCATATACCATGGGTCAAAGTAAAACATATAAGAAATATGAATTACTATGAAATACATTTTAGTGATGTAAGTCTCATTTCCACTAGGGCTTCCTTTTAAGCATCTTCCAGAATTTTGATCTTCAAAGCAAACGATCATGTTCTCTTGAAAAAAACAAGTAGAATGCATTCTAAGTCAGAAGATACACTAAAAGAAACATAATTTTAATCATAAAGATGTAATATCACAAACATAACTCTAAGATGTAGAATTATCAAAATGCTTGGTGAGGTTAAATTTATGAATTGGAAGTTATGTGCATAAAATAAAAAATAAAACACCTTTATAGATGAAAACAAGAAACACAATCATAGTTTCACTTTTGCTAGGAGATGGTAATGTTCTCACCAGGTTTAATATCCCTGTGCGTGATGTTACGGTCATGACAAGATTTAAGTGCCATCAACTAATGAACAATAAGAAAGTAAAATTTCAGATCAGTAGATATTTTAAAAGCAACAGCTAAAACATTGCAACACTGATTAAAAAATATAAGCTTGCAGATTACTAAATAGATAGTGACCTTCAAACTTTTCAAGGAAAGAATAGAGCAAAATGGGTTACGACCAAAACACACTTTGTGTGAGAGTTGGGTCAGGTTGACACAAGATACTATCTAAATATTTAAGTTTTGTATGGATAATTAGCAGGTCAAATATAATTAAACTATTATGAACAACGGTTCAATTTTTTAACATAATGATTTAGGACTTTTAGTGCATTAAACAACACTTTAGAAACTTTCAACTCAAGAGACCCATTTCCTATTAAGCTATTTTTTTCCATGCTCATTAGATATGAAGCATATCACGAAACGACCATTCATGAGTAAAGGGCTGAAACTAAGACCTTTAATAATCATAGAATAAGAACTTTAACAACAATTAGCAAACACAACTGCATTATAACACCTCAATCACCTTTTAAGCATATATTGATTCAGCTTAGACTATTATGGATATACTGGGTTTGTTTGTTTGTTTTTTGCTTAGACTATTATGGATACGCAAGGGTGGCAAAATTGGTTCAGATCAAAATGTTTAATTTGTGTATAAACCAGGTTGGGTATACAGAATCACTTTATTCTCCAAAATACTAAATTTTATGTAATAACTAGTGAGTCGTATAGGATAACTTAACTACATTATTTCAATAACAATTTTCAACAGGTCCGACCGATTAGACTTGTTTCTTGTCAGGCATTTTTTATGACACCTATTTTACCTTTTGACCCATTAGAGAGAAGATAATCCAAAATGATAGAAAGTACTTAACACCAATTAGTAAACATACCAATTGCCATATAAGGTTTTTCATTTCCTCTTGCCCTGCTTCTGTGGTCTTCAACCAATGCCACCATTTTGATGGATGCAGTATACGGACATGTTTAAGATGATCATCATTTTCATTTGTTGTGTCATCTTTACTTCCAATATCGTCTGCTGTATACAAAAGTTTTGATAATGAAATACCTTCATGGCGAAATACAAGCCATATCTCGTTTGACTTTGACTCAAAAGACTCTATGTATCTTGCAATATGCTTCAGCCCTTCTTCATAAGCAACTTGTGGTTGTCTTCTCTTTCTTGTGGATGCATGTTCTTGAGTGACCGATTCATCAATTCTTAATAAATTATAAGGGTGTGGATAAGGGTATAGGTACGAATCCTTTATTGATAATGTACCACCCAGATATGACGAGGCATTTAGAAAAAGTTCACCAAAATACTTCTCTCTTATCCCACTTAAGTAAACTGTGTTGCCCCTTTCTACCTGTTTCAGTTTATGACGTTTCATTAATTCTGAAATCATTAAACTATACTATAGGACAAAAAAAAAGAGAGAGAGAGAGAGAGAGAGAAACTTGTGGAAAGGGAGTAGCTTGTATTATATGAATATGCATGAAAGTAAAGTAATGACTTCTATTTATAGTAAAACACAGAAAGTCAGAGTATATATAGCCAACCACACAAAATAACAACATGATAACGTTCTTTAAACTTTGGACTTTAATGACTATAGTTAAAATTGAGAATGTATTCACCTAACTGTACAAATTCTTGAATTTAAATCATATTCGATGGCAGTTTCAAGAAGAATAATTTTGAATCACCTATGTTTAAACAATAACTTTCCATCCAAGTGAAATGTCTCATATGTTAAATAAGAATTTTTCATCTAAGGATTCTTTAAGTAAATGTGAGGGGTTTTGAAGAATTTTTAAAGCAGTCCATTGCATGCTTTATGCATATGTATAAAAATTTATATTATTCGGTCATTTAATCTATTCGTTGCAAACTAAAGTAACCAAAACCAATCCAAACTTATAATCCCGTCTCGGTATAAACAGAACTAGAAATCTGGACCATACAATACAGTCCAAATTGTCCAATTGGGTGATTTAGTTTTGATCAAACAGTGAGCACCCCTACTTTCAACACATACTTAGGCTAATTTTTATCCGATCGGTTATGGATAAACCATAACGCAGATCAACTCATTCATAAGTAATGGTTGCACCTCTATAAATAAACTGCAGCCCAAAATATCATTCGCCAACAATTTGTACGGCTATCTTTGTTAACTGTAATCTACACAGTACTAGATTAAGCCCGAAAGGATTTTGCTATAAATGATGCACAAAAAGAATCAAGAAAACAAATAAATTCAAATGTAGGTAACTGGATTACCATTATACGCTTCAAAATGAAAATGTTATCACTGGGAGGACCAGAAGTTTCATTTTCAGTGCCATGATGAGTGGTATGTAGTTGGAAAGTTCTGTTCTTCACACTCTGTTCTGAATTATTGCTTTGTTGAAGATAATTCCAATGAAAAGCCACCCAAACTTCTCCATATGATCCACGATCAAATCTTTTTTTCAGTATATATCTATAATAACGAGTTGTTAAAATATTTATCAACCACATACTGTTAAAATGATTAGAAAATCGTGAAAAAGGTTAAAAAGAGAGTTGGCATGTGAAAGACACTGGGTTAGATCCCCAGGCCGTCGATATTTTTTGTTCAGAAAAAAACCTAATAAGAACAAACGTATAATAAAAAGAAACCTTGTGTTGGGATTTGTGCCCTCGAAAGATTCTTGATTCTCTTTGACATTATGTGAAGGGAGCGATTCTAAAAGACCCAAAAAACTTGCGAGACCCTCCGGATTAATGCACTGATCTCTATCCCCGCCACCAGATCTCCCAAAGTGTAAGCACATCATTTGCTCACGGTACAAATTTATTGGTCCACCTGATTTTACAAAAGAAATTATAAACTGATTATAGCATTGATAGTGGTAAAAGCTGTTCCTAAGGGACCGAAGGTCTCAGGTTCGATCCGTGGAAACGGCCTCCCCACAAAAATGTGGGGGAAAGACCGCGTACATCTTCCCTTAAATGGGACGGACCCTCCCTGGACCCTGCGAAAACGCGGGAGCTCTTTACAGCACCAGGTACGCCCTTTTTTTTATAGCATTGATAGTTATTGTTTAAGTTGCATGATACACAATTACAGTATAGGCGGCAATTTGACCCATTTACTTATGAATGGGTCAATTAGAGCTCTGTTTTATCCCAAACTGGTCAGATAAAAAAATTAGATAAAAGGGAAATAGTTTGGGAGTCACCCAAAGTCCAAATTTATTGCATACAACCTCCTAATTCCTTAATCGTCTTGATTCAAAGCTGAGATTACTATTGTAAAAACTTTTGTAATCATACCACATAAACATTTATAAAGAAAAGTTTTACCCAACCCACCCATCATGGCACCAAAAATATACATGTTTCAGTCTGTACAAGCAATGATAGCGACCAGGGTACCAACCCCGTTAATAAACTGAAATAAAAGAAAAAGAGGAAGAAAGAAAAGGAGATTAAGCACAATTATAATTAAAGGAAATTGACTAACCATAATTATGATTAAGCATGTCAGGTAATGCCTGCGGTGAACCATATATGGAATCCTGCTCATCCTTTGAAATCCAGAATGTGCAGTCATCATTTTCATTTAGACTCTCGGATAGATAGTAATATCCATTAGTGTCATGTTTTCCTTCAACCTAGTTGAAAAAAATATCAATCACAATTTCCAGTTGGGATAGAAATGCTCATATGCATCACTGACATGTATCATTCAAAAAGTTGACAGAAACAACTAAGACAGTATGAAATCTATACTTTGACAAATACATAAGAACGTCTAGCATATATATGGACTATAGAAAAACTGGAAAATATAGTACATCCATCAGTCATATAACAGACAATGGAAAGAATATGATAGGAAATTGTATTTGAAGAAACAGAGTATAAATCGTCAAGTTTGACGTTTAGTTAATGAGTTTGGATGGATCATGTTTTATAAACTCTACAATTCAAAACTTATTGACACCAAATACTATTAATAGCTGGGACTCTAAAAAATGACCGTATTTCTAAATGATTTCCTAGTACACTCAGCTTAATAAAATAACAGGATAGAAAAATTCTAGAGATAGGGAGAACAAGTATTAGAAATTGATCATGTTTCCCAAAACTAACAGATGAGGATATAAATACATTATTCTTGAAAAAGCCATAAAAACTATTCTCAGTTCTTATTTAAATGTAGTATCAGCCTTTCCCTTTCTCATATGAAGTTACAAGTAGAAGTGACGAAATGGGGGGGTGCATAATAGGTCAAAACCGGCTTTTATTTTGTCATAGCGAACATCCGGGGACCAGAAACACTTTTGTCTAAAATCTTAAAAGGTTATCAATAATTAGTTTCGATCATGAGTACAAAAGTTATATTAATTTTGGATAATAATCCGACTTTATGAAGAAAATGATTTGGGGATCTTATGCATTAAGTATACATTTGGGTGAGTTTTCAGCCGTTCAACACCTTTGACCTGTTTTTCCATTTGAAGATATTATTTTATTTAACTTGAAGATACATTTGAAGTGGGATATACTGGGTATGTTTGTTGGTTTGTTTGTTTAACTTGTTTGACCATATAAAGTTTAAACATAACTTCAATCGACCCATTCATGAGTAGATGGGTCAATGTTGTCACGGCTAATTCAAAATTTTCAAGTTACTTTAATAAAGGACAAGCCACTACAGGGGTTGGTAGCATAGTTGATAACTAAAAATGGAATTCAACGCAAAAGGGGTTTGCTAAATGCCTAAATAATGGTACTTTAATTATAGAAAGACATTAGAACCAAATAACACAAAAAAACTAACCTTACCAGTAATCTCCCAAATTTGTCAATAACCGAATTGCCATGCTCTAACCCTACAAGTACAAAATTGTTGCCATCAGCAAACAAAAAAAACAAAATACCCAGTAGTATAAATGAGTACATTTCACCCATAGCAAAGCTATTATAAGGTATAGGCCGCGGAGGATGTGATGAGGGTTAGCTCTATCCCAGGGGATATGGAGGTTGCTCATGCAGGGACCCCCCCCTACTCCAAAAACCCTTATATTTGTGTACAGTATAGTATAGGAAATTAATAGTATAGTAATCCGAATAGCGTAAACATATGGCAAACAACCATACAAGAGTACTAATAATGAAAGTTGTAAACTACCACTAACATATAGCGATGAGTAAAACTATACCGGAGAAAGAGCAAACCATATAATAACTATAGATAAAAGAGCAAATGGACATGAAAAAGAAAAAAGCATTAACCAGAATGCAAGTACCTAAACACACCCTTAAAAAGTTGACATCAGCAGACAACAGTAATAAAAAGTAAATGATAGTGGCATAAGCAACGAATAGTAAAAACCATAACTAAGCCAAAAATAAAATGCAGAACACATATATTTGGGTGTAACACTTTATGTGCTCATCACAAACAAAATTCCGCTTTGGTAATAAAAGGAATGAGAAAATGGGAATGTCATAACTCATAACATTGTATAACAAGTAGAGAAGAATCCAACATAGCAATATAGGACACTAAACACTTGCAGTATGCGTGGCAATTTTGACCGATTTAATTATGAATGTGTTGAATCAGGTTATGTTTTACCTCTAACAGGACAAGTGGGTTAAATTTCCCCAAATTGTAACCCCTACGACCTACTAATTTGCTTTATTTATTAAAAAGATTATTATTGTAATAATATACTTTGTTTTTTGTGATCGCATAACTATTTATCAAAATTTAGACAAAAAGTTATTTTGGTCAACCCAGCATGTTTCAGCATGTACCAAAAAGTTACCATTTTGACGTTACCACGCCTGCCCATTTTCCCACCTCTAAATTGTAGTTTCATTTGTGAAATATCTTAGTGGTGTGGAGCAACTAAAATATGCATTTCCACAACTCCTGGTACACTGAGATAAATAAAAAATTGTTTTAACTTGAACCATTCATCAATGCCAGATGTTTAATAGAAAATGTAAAAAGTTGAAATAACAAAATTACCAGACTGTCCGTTCACATAATTCTGCAGTCCAACTTCCCGGGATCGTTTCGTAGGTAGATTTTCTAGCCCAAATGGAACTACAACAGCTGCCACATTATCCATACTACCCCGTTCAAGAGCAGTATCAACAATACAATCAGCTAATGAGTATGAACATGAAGGACTGTATTGTAATTCCAGGGGGGCGTGAGTTTGTAACTCCCAGAATAGATCACAGACATCCTGTGGGACCAGCTTTTCAAGAACACCATCAGAAGCAGCCACCAAATAACTATCATTACCCATCAGTGGTTGCCAATCCGTCACCTCTGGAACAGATATAACACCAAAGCTGACGAAAAATAATGGAAACTGAATTAGCAGTAGCCTTTTGTGACTTTACTAGAAAAACTAATTAAGGAGACTGTATTTTTTCTAAAAAGAACTTTATCTGTAAAATGTGAATATTAACATAGGGAAATTTCGTAAAAAGGTAATGAACCTTGGTCTAATTAGCAAAACCTTGGAAGTTAAATCTTCTTGGGCCATGTTAGAAGGGAAAAGGTAATCATGGTCAGAATTACTACATGCAGCTGCCTCATCATTATTTTGACCAGGTAACAGGGCCAAATTACCTAAAATTTTCAAAGGTTTATATTAAAGTATTTGAAAGTTGGTTACCCTTTTATGGGTGAAAACTAAGATGGGTAGTTAAAACAGAAACTTCATGTCATAAAAACAGTCAACATGGTCAAAGTTACCAGCTCGTCAACTGACACATCATCATTTTGATCTGGTAATTGGGCCTGACAGATTACCTTAAATCAATTTTTATACAAGGATAAGGTTTTGTCATTAAAACTTTTGAAAGGCGATTTCTTATTTTTAAGTGGAAACACCATAGACAATAAATCAGATAAAAAAGTTATTACATTTTCATTCAATTTTTCTTTAAAATAATGCAAAGCTCACCTTTTAAAGGACAAATCACCAATAGCACGTGAAACAGCCAATTGGCCATTGACTCTGGCTACACCACCCCATTCAAAGACATAACCACCAGCCGCTTCTACTCGAGATCTTTCATCAACCCTGTCAGGATGGTGGTCCTTGGTCAGCTCTTTGGCGGCAAAATGGGGTAAGCCATCAGATGCTGCTAATTTAAAATTTCCATAATCTTTCATGCGTATAGACGCACCATCACGTCTTCTCTTCCTGTACAATCTCAATAACGTAGCTGCCGTTTACAAAAACATTCAATCATCAGCCCTTCTGATTTCAATATTGATGGCAAATTGCATAAAAGGTAACAAACTTTGGTCTAATTTCTGTTTGGAGAAACCATATTTGCTTTCGCCCATAAGAATGTTACAACTTCAATAAAATTTTATTAGAAACAGTTAAATTTCAAACGATAATATTTAGGCTAACCTGGCCCAGTTATCTAGTACCAGTAACTTTGATCATCTTGACTAGTTTTTTCCAATGTGACGCCGTAAAAACTGTTAACTTGTAAGATTGCCTAAATTTAGTATTTATTTCTTTTGAGATTGAGCCTTTTTAGTGCAAATAAAGGGTAAAAGTAAAAAAGAAAATGCATTCACTAATCTGGTTATGACATAATTGATTAATTACATGCATAGGAAAGCCTTTAAGTCTCAGAAAATTATTTAAAAAGGCTCACTTTCTAACCTTTAGCCTCAGGAGGAGATTGGAACGTCTCCGAGCATAGGAAAGCCTTTGAGTCTCCAACATTGGCAGCTAAAATTTGGCTATCTGCTATTAATATAACTGTAGCAGTGGAACCAGAGTTGAAGTTGTGTCTAGAAGCTTCCTGTAAAAAATAATACACAAATCATAAAAATCAACAATAAATACAAACATGTATGGAGGAAGAGACAGGAGAGAAAAGGCGGCAGCTACCACTAACCTTAGAAAATGCTGCATCAATATCACCAATCGCCTTCAACAGAGATTCCTTCAGAATTTCCAAGTGGAAATCTCCACTGAAGATTTTTGATGATGTCAACTTAATCCTGCAAAAAAATGCCAAATATATGGGTATTGGTGTTGAAATTGCTTAAATTGAAACGCAATAAGAGATGACATTCAGTTAATACGTCTACTTTCAGCAAGTTACTGATAGTGTTTATGATTTGATTAAATGCGTGAGATATACTATGTATGTTTGTTTGTCAAGTTTGAAAAATGTTTAAGGTATTAACTATTAAAGATACCTCATTTCAAAAGATTTCATGCAATGAAAAATCATTGAGAAGCTCATTTATCTGTAATTCCAAGGAATGACTAATTTAATCATATATAATATGCACCATATATGGTTTTATTTATTGCTAGACTAAATAATCGGCTATGCCTATTTTTATTGATTTGATTATGTGAGACAATGAGTAGATAGAGAAAACTTAAATGAAAAACTTATATTGAAGAATGTTTATACATTCTATAAAACAGAATGTCAAAAGCTCAATCCATAGGGAAGTTTCTTGACATATATGAGCATGCGTTTCCTCTCTTATAATAGTATTATAGTATCATGCCACTTACATGAGACCAAAACAGTCGATTGTTTGCTCAACTTTAGATTATCGGTTTACAAAATAGTTATAACTTATAGCCTCTAAATTTTAAGCAAATCGCAATACAACAATATACCTTCTTCTGTACTTGTAAGTAAAAATGCCTAGCGTGTCCATGTGTTTTGCCCCCATGATTCAAAATGTGTGTGCACCACACCCTGACATTCATTATATTTCTTACCTACAAGTAGGGGAAGAGAAAGAAACACTCTTTTTTAAGGTGTGTTGTGTACAATATTCAAGTCAAACAAGAGAAAACAAAATTTCAAATTAATATATATCAAGTATTTATTTAGATAAAAAAAAGAAAAGGATGCCATGAGAGAGGGGAAAGTTGATACATAGTGTATTGTTGTCAATGTGGAAAATTAATAATTTCCTAAAGTTACGCATTGACAAGGTAGCTAGTTCCTTCGCATCCGTTCAAACATATTACAACTTTAAAATAATTAGCGAAGCATTTGCCTTACTTTTCAAATCCAATTAAATATTCCTAGCTATCACAAATGAAAGGCAAATGATAAAGGACTTAGGGTCCAATACCTAGCCCTTGCCTACCCCTGGCTATGTGGTGCATACACATGGGTGAATCGTATCTGCTACGAAGGAAGATTTTAAAGAGAGTGTGCGTGTGTGTCTCTTTTGTGAATCGTATATGCTACGTATCATGCACATTTGTGAGTGTGTGAGTGAGAGAGAGAGAGAGAGAGAGAGAGAGAGGGTGGGTGGGAGAGAGAGAGAGAGACCTTCCAACATGCAGCACATAATCACCAAGTTTCTCATCCCAACCAAGCATTTGAGAAGTATAATCATGTGCCCCCTTATTTGGTAACATTCCTTTCGATATCTTGGACAAAAATGAAAATGTGGTATCAAGAAGAAAAAAAGTATGCAGCGTGAAATACTCCAACAACAGCTTTGAGGCCATCTCACTAGCTTCTGCACCATTATGTCCATCAAAAACTGCCACAATGCCAACTAATGTCTCTCTAATACCATTAGTGCCTGCAACACATGAGAAACAAACCATATGAAAAACGCCTTAAAGATTAACAAAAAACACAATACTTAGTTTCTACATAACTTCAAAAGGAAATAATGACTTGAAAGAGCAAATATGGTTCCTGACATTTCCTACTTCATATCATTTTATGCCAAATTGCCTGCTACTAGATTCTACGAATACTGATGATGTCCTGTCAACTAGTTCAATAACTTTGTTTGCGTGATAGATTCCACGATAAAAAACCAGATGTACCTCTGTGCCATACATGAATATCTTATGTTATGTAAGAACTTCATTGGGATCAAAAATACTTTGCTAAAATACTAGTATTTAGATATGCAGGAGGAAGAAGAAGAAGAAGAAGAAGAAGAAGAAGAAGAAGAAGAAGAAGAAGCAATCCAAGCAAGCCTTTTATACAAGCTCAATAGTAGACCAAAATAATATGAATCATAATACAAGTGTAGCACTAACTTATTCTTCCAACCAATGTAACTCCTAACATAAGTTCTATCAAAATAATCATTCTATCACGATTTAATTGAACTACAGAAGTAAAAATCGATCAAAACAATGTTCTATAAAGGCATTACTATGCATAAGCACATTCAGGAACATATCAAAGCATCACGCACATTCACACAAACAAAACCGAAAATCAAACGAATAATACAAAATCAAAACATCAAACAGAAGATTAATATCACCTGGAAACGGAATCTGAATGTCGAGTGTACAGAACGTGCGATCTTCCAGCGATTTCCGTCGGCCCTGACGTGTGGCCGATTGACATCTTCCTGCGGTCGATCGTCTCCGAGAATCATGCTTCGGTAAGCTCCATCTAGGGCATTTCGGTGACTGGAACACCGCCGGTGCACCGCCTTCTTTATACACCGCTAAACACGTCGACGATTCGCCGGTGGTGCGTGTAATGATGCAGATAACAAACCCTAAGACGATTGAAATTAATATATTTTTGTTCATAGATCGAATTTGTAACTTGCAGTTTGATTTTGAGTATGGTTTGTGAATGAAGGAAGATGTTATTGTGTGATATGAAGGGGGTGTTTGGGATAGATTTTTAAAAAGTGACTTGGTGACTTATTCACTTTTTTGATAAGTAATAAGTTAGTATGTAGTTACAAAACTCATATTGTCAAACATTATAAAATGACTTTTTAACTTTTTAAAAGTTAAAAGTTAATAAAAATAAGCACTCCCAAACACCCACGAAGTCGCAATTGTGTAGACTCGTCGATCGTTTGAAATACGATTTAACGGTAAACCTACCGACTAGAATTAGGGGTGACAGGAGGTGATCCGGAGAGGTTTAATGTTTCTTTCTTCTTTTTTACCGGGTGAATACATGTCAGTCTTTTTTCACTTTTGCTTTCCTTTCTTAAACATTATTTTTCATTTTCAGTCCGAACATATAAAATTTTACTATATATGGAGTTCCTTCTAATATAACTAGTACGAAACCCGCGCGATGCGGCGGCGGCAACAATTTACATCATGGTACCTGTGTTCTATTAGTTTATCAATACTTTCATAACATATTGTATAATACTACGGTTAGCTAGTTTTTTTAGTAGCGTGGTTTATCTATATCATAATTAAATAATAACAAAGACACAAATAAGACAATATCAATCATAAACATAGTAGTTTAAAAATCAAGATCCAAAAAAATGAATAAGAAAAAGCAATCACAAACATATTGATGATAACTCAATTTTTGGTCCTGTGATCATAATAAAATAAAAGCTAATCACACCCTATATTTTTTTTTTTTTTATTTTTTGCAAAATAACCTTTTTAATGTTTTTAAGAGCGAGTTCCTTTGATTAAGCAAAAAGTGAATTTCAAGGATCCAAGTAAATATAAACCTAAATTGTTCGTTACCCGTTATATTTAGTTTTAAATTGATTTATCAATTTCACTTTTTTTGCTTTTTAGTTTGTTTTGACTCGATGTTTTGATTTTGCAATAGCAAGGATTAGTTTCATAAAAATAATTAGGCTTTGCAGATTGCAAGAACAACATTAGTAATTTACTCGTGTACTAATTATAGATCTCTCATATGATTCTATATAATCATTTGTGTTGCAAGAGAAGTCCAAATTATAAACTTAATAGAAAAAGCAAGTCCAACGTCCTCCTTGTGTTGTGCTCTGCAAGCTTCAATTGAAATGTCTCTTAAGACAAATTATAAAAACAAAGATGAACACAACTATTTTGTGTTTGGTGACACTTTAGGATTTAGATGTTTGGTATTTGCATACTTATGACCAATAGTTCATGACTTCATACCAACGGGGGCTTAACTGGACAACTATGTTCAAACTTCAAACACATTGTACATAAAAAAAAAGAAATCTCTCCACACGAGTTCAACCAAGCTCCATAAACAACTTTAAACCAAAACCAGTTTCAGCCTTGCCATTGAAGTGATTATTATATTACAGGTTAAATTAATCTATTTAACTGCGAATGAGGCAACAAAATCTTGAATGTGACTGAGTCACTGAAGATTACATGCATAAACAAATCCAAAATTATTAATATTATTCCTAAAAAATCAACAATAAACATTATCCATTTGAGATCTAATCATAAACCAAATACATTCCCAGTCATCTTCTCACGGCCTATTCTTTCTCTCTCTATATAAAAACAAAACTTTTAATTACAAAACACGTTTTATAGTGAAAACTTACAAATGAAGGAAGTTAAATCATAAAACAATAATAAAACGAGTGTTTCAGCACGATTGGCAACCAATGGAGATCAAAAGGGATCTTTGTCAATAATAAATTTTGGGTGGAAAATGATTTACCACCAACAAATGTTCCGACTAAAAACTATGTCGTGTAACCGACAACACCTCGCCGCCCCAACACGGCCTGGTTCACATGTTCCGACTAAAAACTTTGTCGTGTAACCGACAACACCTCGTCATGTATATGTAGCCATTTGAGAAAGATGATTTATATCCCA
>BJCN01335646.1:0-12230 GCA_018326445.1 Flaveria brownii
CCCAGTTTCATGTGTTTACAACAAATCAGGTGTAATACATTAAGCCTAGACTATTTGACAAGCGACGGACGCACTATATATGACAATATATGCTGCAACACAGATGCAGCGCCATGTTTAGGCAAAGTACCCTGTGCCACTGCCTGATCACTGAGCTTGTGAGCTAATCAGATAGCCTGCTGAATAGTGACATGATTAGCGGCCATAACACTAGCTTGGATTTGAGGAGCTAGACCATCATTGTACTTCTCAATCCGTTTGTAGGCCGGGGTCACCATCTGAGGACATAAAACAGCCAACTTGTGTGAACGAGTCGTATATTCCTCAATGTCAGAACCAATCATCTTAAGATTCCAAAACTCTGCTTCTAGTTTATGGACTTCATTTCTGGGGCAATATTCTTCTTTCATCAAGGTCTTGAAATCATCCCACGGCAAACCATTAGCAGCATCAAGCCTTAAGGTCTGGACTTGTGAGTTCCACCACGTCAGAGCTGGTCCTTCCAGTGTGCCGGAGGCGTACATGACACGACTTCCTGCAGGACAGTTGCACATGGCGAAAACCGACTCGAGTTTCTACAGCCAGCGAAGTAATGAGACAGCACCATCAGAACCACTGAAAGAGTGAGGCTTACAATCCATAAACATCTTGAAGGTATAGACTGTTGGACCTCCTTGATTCAGATTCTGGTTGTTATGGTCCTGATTGCGGACCTGTTCATAGGCTGCAAGCGCATCAGCAACACGCTCATTGATGATAGCATTCAACTCAGCTTGAGTCAGGGTGATGTTTCCTCGTCCACCGGGCGTCCAGGTCTTCTTCCGGACATGATTCTTCAATTCACAATATACAACAATCACTGATCGAATAATAATTATTGAGAAAAATAAATTGTAGGAGATACAACGTATTTAAATCAAACAATCATAATTCAATATATCTTTTTGTTGGATGGAAAATAATCTGGCGATCCGAGTTAAAAATAAATATTTGACTTCAATCAGAGGAACATAAACGAAATGAACATTAGTGCGGAAGCGTATACATGGAATGTAAACCAATACACGAAAGTTACAAGTGCCAAATCAAAACAAAATGTTCAATGCAAGAAATTAATATTGATGATGCATGTCCTGAGTGCATTCCTGAAGCGTGCATCATGAGCCTATGCGTTCCTATGACCTGAGAAAACATGCTAAAGTGTGTCAACATAAAGTTGGTGAGTTCACAGTTTTAATTTCAGATAAAATGCTGGTAACTGTTCAAATGGTAAAGTAATTATAGCATATCGATAGGTAGCTAGCCTATAGTCAAGTTACTTAGCGTTTCGAACCGAAGCTGACTGTTTGCATGTCCCATATGTTTGTTGTCTTCCCGTCACGTCTCACCAGACAGTGACTAATGTTAGCTCAATAATGCACCCGTTTGACATCCAATCAAGCTAGCGCGACTGGCCCGGGCGGGGTTTGTCAAACCTAGTAGTACTACTAAGAATAACCTCACTACACATTACTAACTGTTCGAGAATGTAAGGACTGTTGTATGTGTTTGCACTAACGTAACAGGCTATATCAATAATACTAAAACCATTTATGAAAATATGTTTGCATGTTTTCTCCCCCGAAAGGAAAGAAAGTAAAGTAGGGGTTGTGAAGACTCACAGATTATGTAGTAAGTATGTAGGATGGGAGCCTCCCAAGTGTTGTTTACAATGAACGGTCAAACACCTATTGACAATTTCTGACAAGCATTAATATGAGCATAAAGCATAAGATGACTTTTGATTAGTTCGGGCTGTTTCGGTTCGGTCGGGGGTAGCACACACAAGGGGGCATACACTTATCAAATCTTATGTAGATCCAAGTATTAAGGGTAGTCATCACTGCTAATGACGTCCGTATGGGGATCCCATTATTACAAAAGATGGTGCTTGTTAAATATTTGTAGTCCCAAATAGATTGTCGATAATTGTAAAAGGTTAGGTTGTTTTAAATAGAAATAGTATGTGCCTGTTAATAGCGTTGACTTTAATCTTTGTGGTCAAACAATGACACTTTATTGATGTTACCTTATCATAACAAGACATTTCAAAAGGGAATTCACACATACACGCATCATCAGTCACACAACTGGACCGGACGCACGACTCAACCCTCCATTCGCACAAATGAACCTTCAGTCGTACGAATCAGCTTCATCCGTACGATTGAACCTTCATTCGTGCGACTAAACATTCAGTCGTACCACACAGAACCCATTCGCACGACTCAACGGCCATTCGCACGATTCAACCTTTATTCGTACGAATAAGCTTCATTCGTATGATTGAACCTTCATTCGTACGATTGGACCTTCAATCGCGTGATACACACAGTCGCACACATTCATTCGCATTGACTCAATCGCACAAACGCACACACGGATAGACTCAGTCACATGACTCACCCCAGTCGCACCACTCAGTCGCACAATAGACTCAGATGCATGGACTCAGTCGCACGACTCTCTCAGTCGCACAACTTAGTCGTCTGAAAGGCCCTGTCGTGAAACAGCAGGTTCGCGACTGCTGAAGGTGCAGAGCAGCGTCCAGCTGCTCCGGGCACGAGTTTCCCACCTCAAGGACCTCCAGAAGCACTTTTCTAACATCTCTAAGTAAAATGCACATGTAGAAGGACAACACACGCACCCACACGACCTCATGTGCTCGGATTGAACCCGAGCACCCGAAACCCTAAATTCACAGAAGTAAGACGAGCAAGAAAAGGGTAGCCAAGGTTGCCTACCTACTGAAAATGTGTTAACTCGGCTGTAGCCAAGATTTCCCTAGCGAAAACGAGATCAAACGAGGTGGTTTTGGTGCTAGGACGTGGTAGAGAGGTGGAGAAGAAGAAAGTGAAGAAGGAGATGAAGAAAAGGGTGCAGAAATGAAAGTTAGGGCTGGTAAGGGGTTTATATACCCAGCCCTAGTTTGGCAATTTGTCACTTTTGGTCCTCGCACTTAGTCCCCGAGTTCCCGAATTTGTTTCGGTTGATAACGACATAAATGGGCGAGTTATATTAATTAAGAGGATTCCTTAAGTAATCCTGTTTATCCGAATCCTCTACAAACACCATTTTGTATTAAAGAAAATGGGGTCATTCATGACGCTAGTATTATATAACATAATATATTTAACGATGATGATGACGATGCTTGTGAAAGTTTTAGGTGATAATGATGCAAACAATGATAACGACAACAGTCGGAATGGTGTTAACCTGAAATTACGGTGTGTCACAGAAAGAGGCGGTTGGCAGATGCTAAACTGGTACTGAGGGTGGTGACACTGATGTCACATATCCAACATACACACCCGGCCAGCCGATGAACCCAGGGGGAGCCCCGATTGCCAAGGGTTCTAGGAGGAAAAGGATGGCCTAACCCTATGGCAAGAAGGGTAAGAGGTAGAGTATTGTACTGACCAGTTCTTCCACCACCACAGCCACTGCCACCACCACTGTCACTGATAATACCACCACTGCCACCATCTCCTCCACTACCACCATTTCCATCCCAGTCACCACCACTACCATACCATCCACCAATCATATATCCATATCTACTTCACCCATCATACCCAAAACCGTTCTACCATAATCCATTCCAATTCCTACTCCCATCTACACCACATCCACCACTGCACCTACTATTCCCCAAACAGGCACATCCTCCCAGTTCCCACCTCCACAAAGTTGTACTCTACCCACAGTTGGGTTAGAGGAACAGTTGGCCAGCCTAAACAGATTAGTGCTTAAGTTGTTGGCAACTGATGATCTGAGGGCCAACCAGCTGAACCAACTAATGGCTGTCAATGCAGCATAGGGCAAGTAGATTGCACAGCTTATTGAGAAGAACGAAGCTCATGAGAGAGCTTTAGTTCAAGCGCACAATGCCCTACAAGCTCAAAACGAGCTACTGCTGACATCAGCCAAAAGGATTGAGGAGTTGGAGTAAAAGAACAAGAAGATCATGTTAAATCTTAATGGAATGAAGGGTGAGCCACTAAAGATAAAGGGAGATGGAGATGATGATGGTGATGATGATGATTCAAGTGACGATGAATCAAAAGAAAACGGTGATGAGGAGGAAGCAGGAGGGAGTGGAAAGGGAAAAAGGGATGATGATGATGATGAGGAGGATCCAGAAGCTGATGCAGCTGCATCAGCTTCGACTCAATCAACAAATGAGAGGCGCACCAAAAGAAATCAAGATCAAGGAGCCTCGTCCTCAGCTCCTCAAGCGGAAAAGTCACAAGATCAAAGAAAAAGTAATGATTAAGACATTTATGTATTTGAAACTTCTTTTTACTTGAATTGTGTATTACATTAATGTAATTAATGACAATTTACATTTAATGTCATGATGAATGATTAATGTGTGCATTGTTGATTGTTTAATCAAGCAGATGAAACTCAACAGACTGATGATTATGACGTCGCTCCCCTTCAGCAAATCAAGACTCAACTCACTATGATTCTTGATTTGCAAGGGATTGTGAGACGGTATATGAGTTGTACTCCAGAGGAAGAAGAGATAGTTCATGACCTGACAGACGAGCAGCTCGCTGATATGTTTAGACTAAATCCTACTCCAATATAGATATTGTGAGTGACGAGTGGCTTCAAGGTGTGGATGAGATAGAGATCGAGGATGTCACGTCAGACTACTATCCTCAGTACACTGACATTTGGCAGTGATACTTTTGACAAGCTAGATGAGAAAGAGAAAGAAAAAGAAAAGGATGAAGGTAAAGCCCAAGCTAAAGATGCTGATGTTGATCTAAAGAAGGCTGAATAGGCTGCATGTTGGATAGAGATGAAAGCACAACGTGAACCTACAAAATTAAACGTGTACACCAAATTGTACAAAGTTAAGAGACATCAGAAAGTGTTTGGCAAGATCATTAGCTGGGCTTATTTTGAGGATCTGGATGTTTATGTTATGAAACGGGAGAATGGGATTGAGTACTTCAAATACCCACATGATCTGAAGACTCTCCCTGGTTTTGTGTTGAACAGATTTGCTTGTTTAGATCTTTTGTATGCTAACCCGAGGAAGATGTCGGGATGGTTTGAGATAGATTTGAAGAAAGAATACCATACCAGTTAGGTAAACTTCAGACCTTAACAACCTAAGAGGTTTATTCATAAGACTGAAGTTGACCCTATCTCTGGAAGGCCTAAGGTGGTATTGAACTGGAGTCCCCCATGCACGATGTCTAAGATGCCTTTACGGGAGATGCCTCAGGATTTCACTCCACACTTGAAATGGTGGTATTACAATTGGAGTATGGGGGAAGCAGCCATAGTTTTGAACAGAGAAGGAACGATAGAGACGATCAGGGTATTCAACCCGATGTGGATTACAAACTTGTCTGCTGACGATGTCTACATGTTATACAAGTGGCCACTGTTCTATGACAAGCAAGATATTGTACAAGCTCTCTAGTTCCAACACGTTATTGGACTCTACTTCGCTTTTGAGATACACGCGGGAGTCACCAAAGATGAGAAGTACAAGAAATTTCAAGAACATATGAAGAATGTTAGACAATAGGATAAAATAGGTCCATGGGGGAGTTTGTTGATACACTGTTCCTAGTTTATGTATTTCAATGTAAATGTCTTTCATTTCTTACACATATGTAATGAAATAGGATATGCGTTTTGATGTTTATTTGTCTTTGATTATATCATATTCTTATTCTATTTAGTATTACTCATATGTATGATATAGGTTTAAGGTTGTTGTACACAGTTCTGAGTCAATAATGATTCAGAAATGTGTTCAACTTAGTCGGGTGGTTATTCATGCTAATGGACCATACTTATGGACCATACGCACGAATGAACCATACTTATGGACCAATCGCACGACTGGACCAGGAGACTGGATCAGTCGAATGACTGAGACATGAGGTTGACTCAATCGCACGACTAAACCTTCAGTCGTGCGTATGAGTCAAACGCATGAGTAAGTCGCACGACTAAACCATGCTAATGGTTAAGTCGTACGAATTGATACTGAAAACCTATAAATACCAAATAATTCATGGAAAACATAACACTTCGAATACTATCATACCCTAGCCATCCAGAGCGTCCCAGATCGTCCATCCAACTTCATAGTTTGTTCTAGATCGATCCCAACTCGTTCTTAACGTTTGTTTAATCGTTAGATCAATCAGATTATCGTTCTCACTTATTGGATCGCCAATCTAATAGAATTCCATGCTATTTGATCTGGTCTCACGCAGAATCAGTTAGTACTCCATACGAAAATGGTCCTAACAATATTGCATTTCTCGTATTCTTCATTAATTTAAGAAACAATCAAACCATACAGAATAACTCGGTTGTATTTCATTTTCACCAAGTAGTTATACCTATCTTCAAAATCAACATGTATCTCATTTTGAGTGGTTTCTACTAGTGAAAAAGTTGATTAAATGTTAGTTTCAACAACGTTTTCATCTTCCAGTACCTCATTGTACCAGTTATCATCAAATTCATCCTTGATGTCATCAAGAGCTTCAATCATCTCTTGAACATCTTTCTCTCCTTCTTCTTGACTTTCAGTAGTCTTTGAACTTTTGATGATAGTTCAGGTAGAACTGAAACATCTACATCATCAATCTTTCTCTTTCCTTTATTAGCTTCAGGAATTTTCTCCATATCAATCGGTTTTATCTCAGACACAATCATAATCTCTGGAGAATCAGACTTTTGCTTTTCTTTCAGTTTATCAAACTCCTCTTTCATAATTTCATGTTCTTCTTTTAACTTCTTATACTTTTCTTCCATTAAATCATAATCTCTTATCATCACTTCAAATTTTTTACATTTTCATCTTTATCTCTTACAAGAACAGCAATCTCATCACCTTTCTTTTGAATCATATCTTTTAACTTCATATTTTCTTCTTTTAACTCAGAAATAGTATTTTCTTGAGCACTATTAGCTTCTTTCAAAGTTTCAAGCTCATCCATATCAACAACATCTTCAGTTTGTACAGATACATTGTGTGCTGTAATAACATGTGTTTCTTCAGCTTCAATTGGTGTGGAACTTTGAAAAATAGGCTCAGCCATCATAGCATCAATAAAATCAAATCCAAAATCTCAATTTTAATCATTTTTCTCATTAACGTTGGCATCTATCACATCATAAACATGAGTTTCTTCATTAACTCCTTCATCAAGATCAATACCAGTAGAAGTTCCTTCATTTATATCATGTCTTTCTTCAGTGTGATCAGAGATAGTTGTCTCATTACACTCTGATTGATGAGCTTCATCTGCATCATCAGCACCATCATCAGCATTACTTGAACTGTCATCAGCTTCATCATCTTCGTTTTCATCATCATCGTCATTATCTTCATCATCATCAGATAGTACTTGTGGTACTTCATCAATAAGATCAGCTGGATCCACTTGTTCACCTTCAATCAAGTGGATGTGATCTATATTGATATCAACTTCATCCCTTGCAATATTCCTCATGTACTCAAACATTGGTACATTCTAAGAACCTATAATCATGGCTAGTCTCTTGTAAGATACCTTAGACAGGTGCTCAAATTCTAGGATATCTCCACCTACACCATAAGCATGAAAGTCTGGGTGTTCTTCATTTATAATCATGTGTAAGAACCTTGGATACATTAGGTATTTGTTCCTAATGCCTTTCTCCAAGTTGAAGAAAAACTCATTCATGATCCGTTTGGTGATGTTAAATCTTCTGTTTGTAACTACAGCCATAATTGGAGATGCAATGTCTATTAGGAAAGAATTCCATCCAGCACTTCTTTTAGACATGCAGTGTTGAAAAATATAGCACAAGAGCTTCCAATGCTTGAAGACTCAGGCTCTAAAGAATTGCTTTTTAGGAAAGTGACTAGGATGACCCATTTCCATAAATGTCTCTCTACATTCATTGAAAGTCAGTTCAGATGGATCTTCTGGATCATTTTGACCCAATCTTAAGGAAGTTCTGATAGAACCTTCTGAGACTTCTATCATTCTATCATTTGTTACAGACCCCCTTAAGACCTTCCTTCCTTTATCATCTATTTCAACTGATGTTGTGGTCCAGAACTTCTTGATTAATCTTGCATAGACCACTGGCTGATAACACATAGTATAGACATATTTAGTCCTTAGAAGAAATCTTATCATCTCTTCATAACTAAGTGCATCTCGTATATCTTCATTTAGTAATTCAGCTACATTGTGCTTTAGCTCAAACTTCAACTCATTCATCTGCATAATGAAAACAGAACTTTAGTCAATTTGAATTTAACCTTTTTAAATTTAATATATGTTGATTGAATGTTAATGAATTATTATGTTTTAAACAATTTTTAATCTAACTTGTACTAAGAAAATTACTATGTATTTATGTATTATGTTCCGGAACATAACATACTCAAGTTAGGGTTTACATTGTTTTAAACATATCAATTCATTATAAGTTGTCAAACACATATTACAAAATGAATTTTTATGAATCTTCCATTTTTAGTTAAAAATTCAAAATTCAATGACTATTCATCTTCATTGATTCAACTGATGAATCATCATCTAACCAATGTTTGATGAAAATCAGTGTTTAATGTGTTAACATGTTCGAAATCAATTCAATATCAACATTCTAAACTCAATTTCAGTTCTTATTTGTCATTCAATTCACAAAATTCAAGATTTCAGTCGATTTAGGGTTCATACACCCGAACAACTATGAAACGCTGTAGTCAAATCGGAAGTAGAATCTTGAAAATGTGTTGATTTGATTATGAACATACGTTTAGAATCTTAGAAAGACACTATCAATCGCATGAATCAAACACAACAATCAAACTTTGTGAAATATGTGTAACCGAGAGTCGAGATAGAGTTCAAGGGACTTTGGTTAATGAATGAATGAAAAACACAAAGTGTTTGTTCTATACTAAGTGTAACTTTTTTAGGCGCATGAGCACTGTTTGTGCGTATGAGTCTGAAAATAACACAAAAATTTAGGCACATCAGCACTGTTTGTACGCATAAGGTTGAATTTTTCACTAAGTGTTTAGGCGCATGAGCATTGTTTGTGCCCATGGAGTTAGGCGCATGAGCACTGTTCAAACGCACAAGCACTGTTTAGGCGCTTTTGCACTGTTCAAGTGCTTGAGACTAGCTGAAACGCCCAACACTTGGAAATTTCACTTGAAATGCCAAAATCTTAAAATTCCTGGTATTGTTTAGGAACATGAGAGCTGTTGAAACGCCCAACGCTTAACCAACTTTTCAGACTTATGAACACGGTTTTGGCGCATGAGGGTGTCTGAAAGGCGTAAAACACTTGTAAATTTTCTAAAATTCAACATGCTCCTGTTTGGACTTCTAACCACTGTTTAGGCACATGAGATTTCTTACACATGTATTTTTTTCACATCTTCCACCTAAACACTGTTTAAACACATTAGTATTGTTCACATACTAATATTTAAAACAATTTCTAAAATTTTTGACTTTCACTCAGAATTTTCATAATTGACTGTAAGGTTATTAGTAAGGCTGATGCAACCCAAACACTCAAAGTCTTTCCTGCATGCATGCACATGTATACTGAAGTGGAATGCTTTGGAAGTTTCACACTGACTTAGAAATTATTCTAAGTGTGAAATCTGCTAAAGCCAAGACCAATATCTTCCAAAGCCAAAAGAAGAAGTCTTCCGAAGCTTCAAGGACAAAGTCTTCCGAAGCCAACCATTAAAGACAGATTTCTTCCGAAGACTTTTATATTACGTGCTTTATCTGATGTACTTTTTAACTAAAGTTGAACCACTTTCCGCTGCCACTCTGATAAGTCACCAACCATTAGTGAGTTGGTGAAAAGGTCCATGCTTTTGGTAAACTGTACATTGAGGTCTTGAGTCTGTAACTTTCCACTTTATGTACTTTATCCTTTTTGTAATATATTAGGATGTGAGCTATGTCATGTCATAGTCACTAGTCAAAAGGCAATCTGCCGTTTGACTCTACATGGATTTTGTTGTCTAGTTCATGTATCCAACTGGCCTTCAAAGTATGGCCGGCTGTAGGTTATAGTATAAGTATTTTCTGGTCCTTGTAACTAAGTATGTTTTGGGTTGAACTTTGTAAACCAATTTGTAAGGAACTAGAAGATCAATATACATTAACCTTGAAAACCAACTGCTTGTGTGTTGCTCTAGTTTCTGTCTCGTTTACATCTTGTGTTTCTTAGCTCTCTAAAGTCATTCTTACCAGTTCCCCATTTGAATTCTTAAGTGTTGACATACACTCTTCTCTTTGTGTTGTTGTATTGTACAAGTGCATAAGCCCTTTACCTGGTCCTGCATTGACCCTCAATTTTTGAACTTTTGACATTTCATTTTTTAATAAAATTTTCAACAAACAAAATTTATTTCCTTTCATTTTAGTCTCTGATTTTAAACAATTAATCTCATCTAAATTGTTACAAGTTCATTTTTACATTGTCAAACACACACATGCTTGAACTTTTAGCTTCATCCTTTTCATTCAAACCATTTAATTTTTATTTCCTTAGATACTCTTTCTTTTTACTCCCCCTAAACTTTTAAGTTTTACAAAACTTAGAAGTTTCTTAAGTTGTCACAAGAAGATCACACTGATCATTGTTAATATGCATGCACACATAAAACATGCATAAAATAAAAATTAAATAAGAATAAAAATCTAATATGTACAATAGAATCAATGTCTACAGTGAGATCATATCAGTTAAGATCAACACATTAAAAGAACATAAATTGTGAATAGTCTTAGACAAAGATTAAATCCTGATCAAGTGTGTTCCAGGTCACTGATTTCACAGCAAAGGAGACAAAAGTTCGAAGGATAGACAATGAGTGTTTTTGACAACATAATCACTTACTTTTTCAATTATTGGATTGATTAGGGTTGAATTAGATATGACATGATGTGCCTCACACATAGACATAGAGAGATCAACTATCATCAAGATATGCCAGAAAACACAAATTCTTAACTTACTACCTGACATATATTCACAACCAGAGTTCATGTTGATAACTTAGCAGAGAATTATCATGGATAAACCATTTGATAAACTCTAACCATCCATTTGAATGGGTTGTGCACATTGTCATCTTTTTGCATAAAAGGAGAATATCCAGGTCTGTAATCACTTACAACAGAAGATATCTCATCACTTCAGGTCTATGATGACTCATAACAAAGAAGCGAGATGATGCTTGTAACAGATCTCATGGTTAGTCATATCACCACCAGGTGTGTGTTGTAACTTTACAAACAATCAATCCGATAAGCTAATACTACTCATTAGTACTAAGATGAATACGCATACATGCATAGATGATTTAGTTTGATCACAAGAATTTACTTATTCAATATAGTAGCATGAGATTGTCTACACATCATATCTGATCAAGTCAGAATTTTATTGTCGAGTGAAATATGCAACTGATCTAACTAATGTACTATTATTTCTCACATATTGCAAAAACAGATTCATTCCTTGTGACAACCCTCGATTTCCGGGTAATTTCTCTAGAAACCCTAAATCTTGATTTCTATGCTCAGTCTTGATTTACAATATATAGCACTAAATAAAGTAATATAAAGACTGATTAGAGTCCTACGTGTTCTTACGTTTCTATTTCATCCGTGTTCGACCATGAAAACCCGAGTCCGGCGAATGTTTGAAATAAACGCCACTACGAACCGATCGGGAAATAAATATTAACGTCATAGGTAAAAATGAGAATTTGGCCTAAGTTAATCTTAGTTACACTAATATTAATGTTATTATGTGAGAAAACGACTATCGTAACGAGAAAACCCGATAACAACATCTACGCGCCTTAGTGCGACGAGGTGGCTAAATCTAGCGGATAAACAATAAAATGCCCAAGTGGATGATAAAACCAAGATATGGGGCATGTAAATAGTCGTTTTGGACTAGAATTTCACAAGGAATTAGAATTTAACATGTTTGGGTTTTGAAAGTCGGGTCGAGACGGGAGAAAAATGAAAAAGACAGTTCGACTACCCCCCTACCCCCTACCTATGGCCGCCCTCCCCCTTCCCTCCCCTCCCCTTATATAAACCCCTTCCCCCCCCCCTAATTCACTTCTTCCACTTCATTTTAAAAGAAATTCA